>CAKALU010058471.1:0-38746 GCA_916700995.1 Hozukius guyotensis | reverse complement strand
CAGAGCGCTTGGTGGATCTTGTTGGGTCTCTAAACTATGGTGTACGGTCTAAGACCTGCTCTATATATAAAGCGTCTTGAGATAACTTCTGTTGTGATGTGACGCTATACAAAAATAAATTGAATTAAATTGAATTGAATACTTTTAATCCCCTGGTCCCAGTTATGGTCAAAGTGTTCATTGAATGGACAATTTGTTTTTAAGATAAGATGAAACTTTATTTATACTGAGGAAAATTGTTGTGCAGCAGTTGCTGTACAAAGAAGTAAAGAGTGCAAATATATAGTGCATAAATAAAATATAAATAAGGTGCAAATCCAAAATATTCACAATGCCAAAAATATAAAACTGTAAGGATCATAAAATATAAAGAGGTTATCAGTAAGGATCATATACTGTATATGTAACCAGGTTGAAATTATAGCTTTATTTTTATGTTGAAATTCCACCAAATCCTGATAAATATATATTGTAAACATTTGTTTTGTTATGGTTGAGGCATATTTTGTAGCCTGTTCCAACTTAAGTGTTATTACCTGTACTGTCACTTTAAGAGGTCGCAGTTATGTGACGTCAACGCAGCGCTACTTTCAGTCTGCGCTAGGCTTCCTGAGAGGAGGTATGTATTATTTTTCCGGTAAGAGTTACCATATAAAACACAACGCAGATAACACCCGTTACAATGGTGCCGTGACCTTTCTTGGATCGGTTTGAGGATCGACGTCAGCTCTTTCACCGAGGGAGGCTGCAATCATTCGTCCTTCACGGTACTCTGATATTTCTTTAGACTGTGCACGGTTTCTCAGTGGAGTTTTTTTTATGTTTCTATGGACTGAGCTATTCGATGTAGGAAGAGGATTGTAGAGAGAAGAATTTTGTGGACTGTTTTATTGATATTTTCTTTGACTGAGCTGCTAAACACACGAAAAAAGAGGAACAGAAACATTTGATGGTCTTTTTCAATATACCTGCATTTGATAGACTGGGTTACTGATGTACAATCGCTTACTGATTGCTGTGGTGGTCTAACTTTGTTATTTGATGCTGTTTTGGTTTAGCCATCCTGATTTTATTTTACTGTTTGTTCCCTGAATTCTTTTTTTCTGTGTGTATAAGGCAAGGGAAACATGGCAGAGGGTGAGACATATTCACTTGTGGGTGGGAGTGAGGATGCTGATCGTGACTCTTTTGAGGTCCAGTATGGTGTGGGGAGGGGGCTTTTCAGGCGACCCTTAGAGACCAGAACACCAGGGCATAGAGTCTCAGTATTAGACACTCCACAGCTTACCTCGACGCGTTTTGTAGATCGTGCCATGCCGAACCAGGTTGAGCACCCAGAGTTAGGTTCACTCATCACACAGTTAGCTGAAAAATTGAGTGAATCCATTGCTGCTCAGTTACAGTCAAACAGGAGCACACACAGCTCTAGAACGCCAGAACAGCCTTCAGAGACGTCACTGCCCAACGTCAAGGTTGTAGTGCAATCTGATGCAGGGTAGCCTCCCATATTCAGGGGTGATAGCTCTGACAAATTCACTATTCACGAGTGGGAAAATCTCATGTCTTTGTACTTGAGGAAGAGGGCCATTCCAATTCATGAGCATTCACAAGAAATCCTGGCAAGACTTATGGGCAAGCAGGAGATGTCGTGAAGATAAAGCTGCGTAACGACACCTCTATCAACCACATGGCAAATCCCAATAAGATTTTCGATATCCTGAAACAACACTTTAGCGAACTCATATACTCAAGCATGCCCTTGGCTGATTTCTATAATACACTGCCCAAGCCAGCTGAAGATGCTATGGAGTATTGGATAAGGTTGAATAAAACAATGGATGTGGCAGATGAATGTTTGAAACGGCAAGGCCGTGGCATTGATGACCCAGGCCATGAGGTCAGTATGATGTTTATCAAACATTGTCCAGACCAGTCTCTTGCAAGTGTTTTCAAGTTCAGGTCTGCGGAGAAATGGTCAGCATGCGAAATTCAAGAGAGGCTCGATGAGCACATGCTAGAGATGAAAGCTCAAGCTGCAACTGTTAGGGCGCTGAAGCCGAGCACAGTAGAGCGCAAAGTCCATTCCCAGTGTCATGTGCCTATGGTTGACAATGCACCTGTTTTGAACACTACTGTGACACCAGCCCCATCTTCAACGCTTTCAGCTGTTGCTAGTGTTGACAATGACTGCACCCAAACTACAGTGCCTCATTCTTCTCGAAGGATGTGCAGGGTTTGTGGGTCCACTGATCATTCCACATTGTCTCACTGCAGGCGAGAGGACAGATGTCTTAATTGCTTGTCTCCTGGTCACTGGAAGAGGGACTGCCCTCAACAGACCAACCGGCACCGCTTTCAGTCCAACGACAGCGCTCGTGGACAGAACCAGCAGTTAAACTAGGAAACCCACACCTGGAGGGGGGCGGTGTGGGTAATGTGGACGAATCCCTCTCTGAATCTTGCGACTTAGCTCAGTTATATGAGGAAAGCTGCGCCAAGGCACCTAAGGCGTCCCATGTAGTCATTCAAGCAGCTCAGAAGATTCAAGCTTTCGATGAGCTGTTCTATACCCCTGTCCTTGTTAATCACAGCATGCAGCTTCAAGGCATGTTGGACTCTGGCTCTATGGCGTGTAGCATCAGTGCGAATGCTGTAGAAAAACTCAGATCTGCTGCCGTTTTGCCAGAGAACCAACACTCTGAAGAAGCCATTGTCTTGATTGGCTGTGGTGGTTTGCAGACTCGGCCTGAGGGTTTTTATGACTTGGAGATGCAACTTTATGGTGTTCGTTGTATTGTACCCATGTTGGTTGTGCCTGGTCAGCATGACGATCTCATCTTGGGTTCTAACATTATCAAATACTTGATTCACGTCCTGAAGAGTGGTAGTGACTACTGGGACATTGCATCCAGACATGAACATCAGTCTGACCCTGATATTGACCGTTCAAGCTGGGAAAAGCTGTGGGCCATGACGACATACTGACCGAAATGATTACTCACCTAGGCCCAGTCGCCAAACAATGGCTTATGAACATGTACAACACATGCCTCGAGACCCAGCGCATTCCAACTATCTGGAGGAAAGCTATTATCATTGCTCTACTAAAACCTGGAAAAGATCCCAACCTCTCCAAAAGCTACCGGCCTATCTCCCTACTATGTATCACCTACAAGCTGTTCGAGAGACTAGTCCTTAGCCAACTGTCCCCTCAGATAGACGCTAAGCTAATCAAAGATCAAGCTGGATTCAGATCTGGAAAATCATGCACAGGCCAACTGCTAAACCTCACCCAATACATTGAAGATGGCTATCAGAAGAAGCTGATAACGGGCGTTGCCTTTGTTGATCTGTCAGCAGCTTATGATACTGTCCAACACAGACTGCTGATCAAAAAACTCTTCGACATGACAGCTGATGCAAAACTATGTAACATTATAAAATGTCTTCTGAGCAACCGGATGTTCTACGTCACACTCAACAATAGGAAAAGCAGATGGTTCCACCAGACCAATGGGCGGCCGCAGGGCAGTGTCTTGGCCCCTCTCCTCTTCAATGTCTACACCAACGACCAGCCCCTACCGGAACGGTAGGTCTATGCAGATGACCTAGCCATGGCAACGCAGCAGCATAACTTCCCAAAAATTGAGTCAACCTTGGAACGAGGCCTCTCAGATATGTCAGCATACTATCTGGAAAACCACCTGCGCCCAAACCCTGGGAAAACCCAAATCTGCAGCTTCCATCTCAAAAACAGAGAGGCTAAACGGGAGCTCGACATAACCTGGGACGGTATATAGCTCGAAAACCACCAGCACCCAGTCTATCTGGGAGTAACTTTAGATCGAACCCTCAGTTACAAGGCACACATCCAAAAGACGAGAGCCAAGGTCTCCACCAGGAACAGCCTTCTACGACAACTAACAAACTCAAAGTGGGGGGCTCACCCAAGTACATTGCGTACATCGGCACTAGCCTTGTGCTTCTCCACCGCCGAATATGCATGCCCAGCATGGAGCGGATCGTGCCATGCACGTAAAATAGACCCTATCCTCAACGAGACCTGCAGGATAGTAACTGGGTGCATCAAAACAACCCCCGTACACTGCCTTTATGGGAATGTCCCTGACATTCGCAGAGCAGTCATCACAAAAGCTGAGCGCACAAAGCAGGCCAATGACAACCGGCACTCACTTCATGAGCACTCTGCTGCCCAGAAACGGCTCAGCTCCAGGAGCAGTTTCCTGGACACCACTGAAGTTCTGGAGGCCACCCCAACTGATGCCAGGATTACTGAATGGCAGAACCAGTGGAGCAGCCTTGGCAGCCAGACAACCCAATGGATCGAGAGAGGCATCACCCCAGATGAACGCCTCGCTACCGGCCACGATCAACCTTGGGCTGTCTGGAAAACACTGAACCGCCTGCAGGCCGGCGAAGGACGCTGCAAGGTGTCCATGAAGAAATGGAAAATAACAACTTCAGATGCATGTGTGTGTGGCGAATCCCAATCCATGGAACACATCATGAGATGTAGCCGAGCTCCACAATGTACCAACGATGACCTGGCCGAACCAAATGCCGCTGCGCTCGCCTGCGCCAACCACTGGAAAGACGTGATATAGAAGATGTCTGGACACGAGGAAGAAGAAGAACAACTCCACTTGGATTACATGAATACAACCGCATGCCACAGGGTCTATGTAATAGCCCTGCGTCCTTATAAGGATGATGACTGGAACCTTTGGGGACATGAATTTCACAAAGCTCCTATGTTACCTTGACGATCTTCTTGTCTTTGCACCGTCAGAGGACGAGGCCCTATCCAGACTCCAAACAGTGTTTCAGAGGTTGCGGGAAAATAACTTGAAACTGGCTCCTAAGAAGTGCCATTTGCTACAAAAGCAAGTTGGATTCCTTGGTCATGTCATCGATGGTAGAGGAGTGTCCATCGATCCTGCCAAGGTGGAGGTCATCACCGGCATGAGGGCACAAAACCTCATGGAGGATGATGGGTGCACGCCCTCTGTTCGAAGAATCAAATCCTTCCTTGGCATGGTATTCTATTACCAACATTTCATCCCGCACTGTTCCTCCATTGCCAAGCCTTTGTTTGCACTTACAGCTGGGCAAAAGAGACGGGGAAAGTCAGCTAAGGATAGGAAGTTTCAGAGCGTCTATCGTAAACTTACTCCTACAGATTGGACGGACGAATGTGGGAATGCTTTTGACCGGTTGAAGGCTATGCTGTTGGAGTGTGTCGTGCTTGCCCATCCAGACTTTGATGAGCCATTTATCCTGTCGGTTGATGCGTCGTTGGATGGACTTGGTACGGTGCTTTCCCAAGTGCCCAAAGGGGAATCCAAGGCCAGACCTGTTGCTTTTGCGAGCAAGACTCTTAGCACATCACAGCGAAAGTACCCAGCTCATCGACTTGAATTCATGGCTCTGAAGTGGAGTGTATGTGAAAAGTTCAGCCACTGGCTGAAAGGCCGTAGCTTCACCATCTGGACGGATAATAATCCGTCCAGATGCCGGGGAAAAGGAACGTGGTAGCAGATGCCCTGAGTCGCGACCCCTTCACAAAACCCATTGACCAGAGATTGTTGACGGAGCCGTATTCTGCTCTGATGGAGAAAGCCAACGGAGTGGAAGAGGATTCTGTGCTGGATGTTTTCAGGGCTAGCTGCCAGTCCCAGACCCAAGGGTCAGTGAACCCTCTGGTGCCCAGGGTTGAGTGTGATACGGCTGAGATCAAGGCTCTTTGTCAGGCCCACTGTGACTGGATGGATGCAGCGGAGTCCAGAGCACTTTGTTTAGCCCAACACGTCCAACAACTGTCGGCTGGTCAGGATGCATTGCCCATGTTCACTGCTCAAGAGTTACAGCTGGGTCAAGAGCAGGATCCCAGTATCTCTAAGGTGTTGCCTTTCGTTGCCACCAGGAAGCGACCATCTAGGCGAGAGAAGCATGGTGCTGATTCAAAGGTACTCAGGTTGTACAAGCAGTGGGATAAGCTGGTAATCCATGACGGTGTTTTGTATCTGAGTCTGAAGGACAAAGCGTTGTCAGGCATCCATGATCTAGCGGGTCATCAGGGTCAGGACCGTACCCTCTCACTGGCAAGGCAACGTTTTTACTGGCCTGATATGGAGAAGGATGTAAGGGCGTATGTTAGATGTTGTAAGAGATGTGTGGTCGGAAAGTCGCCGGAACCAGCTGCTCGTGCACCCCTGCAAAGTATCCAGAGCTCTGCCCCAATGGAGTTAGTGTGTATCGATTTTTGGACGGCAGAAGACAGCAAGCAACGGTCTGTGGACATCTTAGTGGTAACCGACCACTTTACCAAACTCGCCCATGCATTCCCTTGCACCAATCAGACGGCAAAGCAGGTTGCCAAAAAGCTCTGGGATAATGTGTTCTGTGTTTATGGTTTCCCTGAGAGGATACATTCTGATCAGGGTACCAATTTCGAGAGCAACTTGATTGCGGAGCTCCTTCGGTTGGCAGGTGTTGCGAAATCGCACATGACAGCTTACCATCCAATGGGGGAACAGAGCGATTCAATCACACCTTGGGTAATATGCTTCGTACCCTCCCCCTCAAGGAAAAACATCGGTGGCCACAGCAGGTCCAAACTCTGACGTTCGCTTATAACGTCACGGTTCATGAGACTACGGGTTATGCACCCTTTTTCCTCATGTTTGGGCGTGTCCCTAGATTACCGGTGGACGTTATGTTCAAGCAGGTCTTGAATGATCCTGGAGTTACCGACTATGACTCATACGCCAAGTCTCTGCTCTCCTGCTTGAAAGGTGCAATGGAAATCGCCCAGAAACACACTTCCTCTGAGCAGCAACACCAGACCCGGCAATACAACAGACGTGTCAAGGGCACCTCGTGGCGGCTGTGGCTCAGAGGGTAGAGCAGGTTGTCCACCAATCGGAAGGTTAGTGGTTCGATCCCCGGCTGCTCCGGGTCACATGCCGATGTGTCCTTGAGCAAGACACTTAACCCCAAATTGCTCCTGAAGGCATAGCCATTGGTGTGTGAATGAGTATTTAGATTAGATCCTGATGGGTAAAGTTGGCACCTTAGCAGCCTCTGCCATCAGTGTATGAATGTGTGTGTGAATGGGTGAATGCTGACATGTAGTGTAAAGAGCTTTGAGTGGTCGAAGACTAGAAAAGCGCTATATAAATGCAAGTCCATTTACCATTTACCTACCTCTCTGTGGGAGATCGTGTTTTGGTAGCAAACAAGGGAGAACGAGGAAAGAGAAAGTTGGCCGACAAATGGGAGGGTGGAGTGTACACGGTTGTTGGTGTGAATCCCAGAATCCATGTCTACAAAATACAAGATGCAACGGGACACACGAGAGTTGTACACAGGAATCTCTTTCTGGAGGTCAACTTCTTGCCACTCCCTGAGATGTTCCAGGATGAAGATGCTCATAGACTTGATCAGTCATTGGCCAGTGAGGAGTCCGATCTGGCAGACTGCGACTGTGATGATGGAACAGTTTCAATGGCTGGAGTATTGACTCAGGATGATGATGCTCAGAGCTTGTCAAATCTCAGAGATGAAGAAGAATCTGCAGTCTCATCACCTGAAGTTTCACCTGAGGCTGAGTTGGCTGATTCGGAAGAGTCAGTCCAGTCTATTCCGGTAGTCAGTCCTGCTAGTGCCATTGCTGACACCTCTATTCACACTGACTCACATGCACACACTGAGGCTGAAAGCCAAGTTAGGACACGTGCTGGAAGATTAGTGAAGTCAGTGAACAGACTGATTGAGTCTATAGTTCAGAAAACATTTTTGAAAGTTCCAAATATTTCATTTGGTGGCTGTTCTCAATCTCTCCTTGCTGATATTGAGAGTTAAACCTTAAATCATGTTGAAGTGCTTGTACAATGGGTTTTTGCTTAAGAACCAGGTTTTGAGTTTTAATAAATGTGCAGATGTCTATAGGACAAGTTTTCCAGGGCCAAGTGTTGGGTGGCGTATCAGGCGTCACTTTAAGCTCAAGGTATTCAGAGACCTGATCAACCTCTTTCTTCCTTGAACCTTGTATGTTAGGAAACTTCTAAGTTGACTATGTGGACTAGGTCTTTCTTTTCACTTGTGCCGGATTGTGTTTGTAGTAGACATCTTACAATCATGAAAAGACATCCTTTAATCAGGATGTTGGTGGATTTCAAGATGGGTGAATGTAACCAGGTTGAAATTATAGCTTTATTTTTATGTTGAAATTCCACCAAATCTTGATAAATATACTGTAAACATTTGTTTTGTTATGGTTGAGGCGTGTTTTGTAGCCTGTTCCAACTTAAGTGTTAATACCTGTACTGTCACTTTAAGAGGTCGCAGTTGTGTGACGTCAACGCAGCGCTACTTTCAGTCTGCGCTAGGCTTCCTGAGAGGAGGTATGTATTATTTTTCCGGTAAAAGTTAAACATTTATTTTGTTTTGTAAACAATGCAAATGTAGTAGTATGCAGTTATAAATGTTAGACCTAAAATTGTGAGCATGCAGTCATGTGTCATTTGAATATAAACTTTGTAAATCGCACTTTTGCAAGCTTTATAGTAGACACATTTTGACATGTGCTACGGGGTTTCCTGTGTGTTTATCTGCTGACAGGGGAGTGATAACCCGTGCGTGTGGAAGAGACTGCATGTTACAGAGCTTTCAATGTGGTTTTGTTGACTTGTACAGGTATGTGCACTGTTTGTTGATTCTTTCCATTATTATTCATACTGGTTGCACTTAGAATGTTCAGAATCCTTAAGTAACCAAATGTATCAGGTATTTGTACATTTCTTCATTTAATTTGTCATCTTTATTTAAAAGCACTTTTGCTGTTAATAATAGGAATTATGTTAGTTATGTTTTTTTATTCAAAGTGTAAATTAACATGTCAGTCTGCGCTAGGCTTCCTGAGAGGAGACAGGGGAGTGATAACCCGTGCGTGTGGCAATTTCTATGAGACTACAATTTCTATGTGATTTTGTTGACTTGTACAGGCACAACTATCATCCAGACTTCATTAAAGGAGAACAACCAGTAGCTGTTGTGGTCCGGGTCCTTCCTTCAGACAGCGCAGCCATATAAAACACAACGCAGATAACACCCGTTACATATATGTATAAGAAGTGATATATAACTACGTATGTACAATATCATATCTCAAGTACAGATAAGAGTGTGTGGTTAATTCAAAATGTTCAATGACTATGTCCATGATATTGCACCTAATGTCCCAATTATTGCACATTATGTCAAATTATGTCCTGTAAATTTCAGAGTTGTACAGCAAATGTGGTGACTCCAATTTGACATCTTTCACAGAAAATGTAATACTAGTTCCTGAAAGGAACAGTGTGTAGGATCTGACTGTATGTAGCGGTGAGGTTGCAGATTACAACTTCTCTTGTGTGCGTGTGGGTAAAAAAGCAAATGTCCCTGTCTGGAGTCAGTTGTTGTAAGAGTGCTTAGAGTGTGTGTGTACATGGGATGTGAGTGGTGAAGCAAGAGAGAGAGAGAGCGGTGGCGTCGTTATCGACTTCGGCCCAAGCAGGAAAGGTTAACAGAGTTTGGTTTGGCCGTTCTGGGCTACTGTAGAAACATGGAGGAGCAACATGGAGGACTCCGTGGAGAGAGGACCCACTCCCTATCGAGATATAAATGGCTCATTCTAATCCAGGGGTCTCCAACCTTTTCTCCTCTGAGAGCTACTTTAACAAAATGAAAGTGGCCGAGAGCTCCTCATATTTAATATTATTAGTCCTAAACCAGCTGAATAAGCTTCTTTTGTGTGAACATTTAGAAAATGTTGATATCCAACACTCACATTTTGTATCAAAACATTTTAAATTCAGCAGCATGTGCATGCTTTTTTCTGTATGCATTTCTTTATATTTCAATGTGTTAAACTCACACTATTAAATTCACATCAGATTAATGTCATAGAAAACAAAACAATGTTTTTACTGATTTTACTTGTCCTTATTTACTGTCTGTCCACATATCACTGTTTCACATCACTTCCCTTCACATTCCCTTCATCTTCTGTAGTTCACATGCATGTATTACATGCATACCACTGCTTAACCACCTGATTTCGATGTGGAGAAGGAGATCCCCATACTCAGCAGAACATTCCTCCAGGAACAGCTTGAAGCTCCTGTGTTGCTTGGCCTTTGCTCAAATGAAGTTGATAATCTTAACAACAGGTGTCATGAAATGATCAAATCCCATAACCTTTGCGCATATAGCCTGTTGATGATTGATACACTGATAGTTCAGAAATTTAGGGAAAGTCCGGATCCGCTTTGCAGTGGGCAATAAATCCTGCGTGACGCCCTGTCATAGCCGGCGCTCCGTCAGTTGCTACAGACACCAGCTTTTCAACAGGGGTCTTTTTTTCCACAAAGCAGTCCTTCACAGCATTGTAAATATCAACTCCTCTGGTTGTAGTTCTCAGTGGAAGTAAGGTCAAAAACTCTTCTTTTGTGGAAAAGTCATCAAACACCATCCGAACGAAGACAGCCAGCTAGGCCGTATCGATGGAGTCAACCGTCTCATCACACTGGATGGAAAACCATCTGCACCTGTCCATGTCCCGTTCTAGCTGCTCCACAGCATCCGCAGACAGCGCAGACACTCTCCTTGCCACAGTATTAGCAGCAAGTTGTACATCGGCGATAGCAGACATCATTTGTCTTACTTTTATGGTCCTTGAAAAGCGTTTCAGCCACCGCAGTCATCGCCTCTTCTTCCCAAAAGTCCCGTGAAAAGTTGCCGTGGACTTTGGTGAAGTGGTGCTCGACATTACATCTTCTACCGACTGACACGCTCAAACCGCATGAGACACACACACTTGTCCTTCACGTTCGTGAAAAAAAACTCTGTTTCCCATTCCTCATGAAAATAGCATGTTTTTTACCTCATCTTGGCTTTCCTGGCTATTTTCTGCAGTCATTGTCAAATCTGGTGTGTGCTTGCTAGCCTGCTAACATCTCCTAATGTTACGGCGTCACTGATGTAACCAAACTTTCAGCAGCCAACTGTAAACTACTCGTTTAATTGACAGCTGATTGGCAAATAATCAGTTTGTGTCAGAAGGGGGCGGGATGTCTGTGAATTGGATTGGATAGAAATTTAGGTTTACCAAGTGACATTGGCTTATCAAATTTGTTTACACATTCTTTGAACCTTTAGCGAGCGACTAAGAAACGGGTCGCGAGCTACTGGTCGGAGCTACTGGTCGTGAGCTACTACTGGTCATGAGCTACTGGTCGCGAGCGAGAGACGTGCTGAAGACCCCTGTTCTAAGGTATTGAAAACACAACGACTCTTATTTTCAGGTGATTATACACTAAAGAAAACATACATACATACATACAACACATATATTCCATCTCTGTCCATAGATCCCCCTAAATGTTACACACTGGTCCTTTAAAGGTGTAATGTGTAAGATATAGCCACATGCTCAAAACAAATAGGGGGCAGTATTTCACTTCTACTACTGGGTCCATACCATCTATTTATAGTCATCAAAAAAATAGAATTATCACCTCGCAGTTGTATGCCTCCGCCAACCAGTCAAGTTTACATCCATGTCTATCCAAAATTTCATGTCTTTATCATTTTATCCTGTTAGACATTTGTGTGAAATTTTCATAATTAGCATATGAATTCTTGAGTTATGACAAGGTCACAATTACCTTGACCTTTGACCTCCAAAATCTAATCAGGTCAGCCTTGAGTCCAAGTGGACCTTTGTGCCAAATTTGAAGTAATTCCCTCAAGGCGTTCCTGAGATATCACGTACACGAGAATGGCACAAACGGGTGGACAACTCAAAAACATAATACCTCCGGCCACGGCTGTCGCTGGCGTCAAGACATAAAAAGCCAACTACTTACAGCAGGGTAAGAGAGCGGGTCAGAATAACAGCTAGTTTACGTTAGCCATCTGAGTGTTACTGTGCTACTAACCTGGGCTGTAAGGTCTGTGTACGTTTTGATGCGTCTGTGGTGTTTGTTTTATTGGATTAAATCAAAAGTGGCAGAAACAAGAAAACGACTCCTATTTTCGTTTCGTCCTCCCCACGACCACAAGACTACTTCAATGGGGGAGACGGACCTTTAGCAACTCTAATTCAGCCTGCGTAAACCTTAGCGCCAGGAGTCACAGCGGTCACGCTTCTGCGTCCTCCGCCGCCGCTGCTGCGCCTTCACAGGCTGCAAACAAAGAAACAGCAGTGCAGCAGAGGGGACCATAGAGAGGGCGAACAGTCTCAACAACTTCTTCAACTGGTTTGACTCTCCCCCCCCCCCCCGCTCCTCTCCAGCTTCTTCCAGCTCCTCCCAGGTCCTTCCAACTCCTTCCAGGTCCTTCCTCACGGGACGGCCTGAGGGCAGAGCAGAGACTGAGCAGGGAATCTTGGGTGGTGGCGGGGACCCAGCCAGAACAGGTGATGGCTGCGGCGGCGACCCAGCCGGAACAGGTGATGGCTGCGGCGGCGACCCAGACGGAACAGGTGATGGCTGCGGCGGCGACCCAGACGGAACAGGTGATGGCTGCGACGGCGGCGACCCAAATGGAACAGGTGATGGCTGCAGCGGCAGCAACCCAGACGGAACAGGTGATGGCTGCGGCGGCAGCGACCCAGATGAAACAGGTGGTGGCTGCGGCGGCAGCGACCCAGATGAAACAGGTGGTGGCTGCAGCCCAGCCGGAACAGGAGGTGGCTGCGGCCCAGCCGGAACAGGAGGTGGCGGTGGGGGCGGCGACCCAACCGGAACAGCAGTGATGGTTGCGGCCCAACCAGAACAGCAGGTGGTTGCAGCCAAACCGGAACAGGTGATGGTTCCACTATAATTATAACTATAAACCACTATAGTTACCGTTGGTGTCACTTTAGGCCTTAGGGCGACTGTGGCTCAGAGGGTAGAGCAGGTTGTCCACTAATCGGCAGGTCGGTGGTTCGATCCCCGGCTGCTCCGGGTCACATGTCGATGTGTCCTTGAGCAAGACACTTAACCCCAATTTGCTCCCGAAGGCATAGCCATCGGTGTGTGAGTGAGTATTTAGATCAGATCCTGATGGGCAAAGTTGGCACCTTAGCAGCCTCTGTCATCAGTGTATGAATGTGTGTGTGAATGGGTGAATACTGACATGTAGTGTAAAGCGCTTTGAGTGGTCGGAAGACTAGAAAAGCGCTATATAAGTCCAAGTCCATTTACCATTTAGGATTAGGCAACAAAACCACTATAGTTACCGTTGGTGTCACTTTAGGATTAGGCATCAAAACCACTATAGTTAGGTTTAGGAAAGAACTCCATGGTTGGGCTTAAAGCTACTACGTTTGTACAGTGTAAAATGACACTGAACACAAATGAACAGCTGATTGTTATGTGACGCACGGTACATGTACAGCGGTCTTCTGGATGACAGCCTGATTCACTGATTTTGATTGTCAAATTGGTCACACACTAATTTGGGATGTGGTAAAATGAACATAGAGGGAGACTTAGCTTTAGTTGAGGCCAAACACAGTTTTTAACCATTTTATCTTATCTCATCTCATTGTTTAAGAATCTATCAGTATCATCATCATCACCATCATCATCATCCTTACATCTATTATCATCTATTTCCCCTCTTTCAAACACACACACACACACACACACACACACACACACACACACACACTCACACATTTGAGTGTGACATTGTTTATTGGCCTACAACGTTTGGTAGGATATCTGGGTTTATTTATTGGCATTGTCTATAACTTTGTAACGGAACAGCCACGATACGGAGACGACGCTCACTCCTCGCGCTGTGTGAACCTGCTGTGCTCTCCTCTCTCAGGAGGAGAAGCAGCGGAGACTGAATATTCTCGCTGCGGCCAGAGAGGATATGTGGCCGCTGGAGGTTGAGTACTCAACAGAAGAGGCGCTTGACCTCTTGGATTCCCCCCCCTCCCCGAGGGACCGGGGACTGGAGGGTGTGCTCAAGTTCAGAACTTCTTTTACAACGCCCCAGACATAACAGCTGAGATGCTGTTTTTCTGTTTAAAAGACATCCTTGTGCGCTTTAATCTGCCCATGTAGAGGCTGAAAGGCTTCTGTTTTGATGGAGCCAGCAATATGAGAGTCAAGGGGGTACAGGCTGGACTAAAGGAAACGGGTCCTGACCCTGTGTTTGTCCACTGCGCAAATTACTCACTGGATTTAGTGTTGCAAGATGTGGCAAGAGAAGTGCGCCTGGTTGGTTGCTGGTACGCTGAATGTTGTGTGAGAGGTTACAGTTGTAACTCACACAGGTACCTCCCTCTACTGGACTCTGGGTAATACTCTCTAATACTCTATAAATAGTTTAGATTAGACTTAGACAATGGATCACCAGAAAAAAAATGTTTTCTTGCTTGCCTTTCAGGACTTCTTCCTCAGAGATATGGAGGAGGACAGGATTGGGGGAGGGTGCCATCTTCTCCAATCAGTTGTGCAATCAGACGCCTACTCAGACCCTGACAGTGACAAATATGGCTTTTAATGTCCCGCTGCTTCATGTTAATTGCATTTCTCTACAATTTAGAGGAGCGTCACACAGAGCGACCGTTGGCGTAACAATTAACACCAAACAGCACTTGTAGTGTGCACCTTACACAGCTCGGTTCACTGTACTGTATGTCTGTGGAGGCACATGAGGGTGAAAATGAACTGCTCAGTCACCCAGCGACACAGCTCTGAGTTCAGGGGAAGCTCTGGCAGCCTGTGGCTGAGGATTTCTCTGGTGTTGGTGAGAATGAATTTCATTTACAGAAACACATCTCCGTTATTGGACTGTTGGTGTTTGTATATTTCAGATGAGGTAAAAGACATATTTTAGAAAATGATTCAAACTTTTGATAGCAGTAACAAAACTGTGACAAAACCAGCATGTTCGCCAGCTGCCATCACCGTAAAACTGCTATTATATAATAGCCTATCTCAAGCATTGAGGCAATCCTACCAAAATCTGCGTAGTGTGTTGCTTTGAACACATTCCTCCTCAGTGTCCCCAGGTCAGGCGTCTCATTTGTAAAACAGTGTGTAGGATCCACTCTAAATGTTAGCGTACATTGAAATGTCCGTACGCCAATAATATTCTGATTTATAAAACCATGCGTACGCCTGTCAGTGCGCAATTTCCTTTTATAAATCCCAAATCAACTTGGAATTGACACGTCTTCTGACACAGAGACCGAGGTGCTTCAGATCAGGTGCCTGTAGGTGAGGAGGTCTCTGAACACTCGTTCCCTCCTCATTCTACCATTCACGTCATGTAGTCCTCAGTGCCGGTGCATCCACCATGCAGCATGTTACGAGTGTCACCGCTGTGTTTATATGTTTACAGCAATCAGACTGATCCATTCACAACTTACCAAAATGATCTAGACAATCATTAAAGTCCCCCACCTGGATATCATTAGAAAAAGGAAGTTTGATAGGTGAACACTATTTATTTATTTATCTAAGTTGTTTTTATGGTGAACTTGTCCTGCATTATGATTAGGATTGATAATGATAATGAGGATATGGAGTGTAATGATTGTGCGAGAGCTGTCACTGACTTTATTTACACACTTTGTTAATTTACACAATCCATACTGTACGTGCAGGTGGTGAAGATGTGACAGCCACCGCGGTGTTTTCAGTTTGCTCTGTAGCGCACCGGAGACGCAGTCTGATAGTTACATCAGATAGCTGTTTTCAATTTGTCTATGTAGACTGTATCTGTCCCTATCTAATAAACCCTAATTAAATAAAGTCACAGCTTGTCCACACTGGGAACGTCAGGAGCGTGTGGCGGCTGCGTTACCTGTTGTTTTTGGTTTTGGCGTCTGTGTTAACAGAACATTCTGCTGTGAAGTTTGTTTTTATGGATCACAACTTTTGCGTGGGAAGTGGCGTACGCACATTTCAGGCCCCGTTTGACCCACGACCCACACAACGGTTATAAATGAGACCCAGATCTGTGAGTGTATGCAGAGGGGTTATTATTTGTTATCTGTCACAGCGTCTTTATGAATACTACCACTGGGGGGCACCCAAGTAAGACATTGTCAAATTCTGTGTAGAGTGCCCCGTTATTTCTGCTGCCTCAAGATAGCAATGCGCCAACAAAGCACCTGACCACACCTCACTAATGCTAATTGCTGGCATGCTGACTATTGTTCTGATTATGGTTAGGTAAGAGTAGGTCCGTTATGGTAACTAAATAGAGTATAAACTCTTATAAACGTGTGAATTTCAGTTTAGAGGCAAGGCTAGAGCTAGCAAAGTGTATGCTAGTGATTAGCATTAAAGATTCACAGGCTAATTGAAAGGGTAACAGCTACTCTTCACTACTCATCTCTCCGCCACAGTCTGCAGAGTCAGGAGACATTGGAGACGTTGGTTTTATAGGAGGGGGCAGGGAGGGGGGGGTTGGTTGGTGATGAAAGCTGCCTCCATATACGTCACCTGCCTACAGATCAGCTAATAGCAAAATTCAATTGCAATAGCCGGGTATCAACCAGTAGAGAGCAGTCACTTCATTTACAACACAATATGTAGCATTCAAATACTTTGCACTAAAGTGTCAAGATTTGGACCTGAATCCATCAAGACTACTAAACACACTGAGACATTGGTTTTCAGCTGAAAGAAGTGGTTTGGGGGTTTGGTTACACCTCAATGTCATTCAGCATTCTTTACAGTTTGCATCATTTGCTTCAATGATGTGCTGAAAGTTTGTTTGGTCATAGAGGCTAAAGTCTGTAGTGGAGACATAACAACGTGTCTGAAGAGACAAATGTCATCCACGCAGTCTCATGTTGTAAATTCTGGATGCAGACAGAAACACCGAGGCGTTTTTAGTCATAAGCTGTCTTTATGATGCAGGTATCTGTATTTACCATGTTCCTCATCCAGCTCTGGCCCTGGACCAGACAGGCAGGTGGCCTGCCCCCCCTCTCCTCAAGCCTGAGGCTAGCTCTGAGGCATTCATGCTGCCTTAACCCTGCTGTTTGCCACTGGGATGTAGGTCTCTTAAATTGGGTCAGCGGAGCCATCAATATTACACGACGTGGAGCCTATTAGAAAATGAATTCTTCATACCATAAAAAAAAGGAGTTTTACCTTTCCAACTGCCGTGAGGGGTTCAGCTTTTCACAGACAGACTGTTCACATTTTGGCAGCAAAACCAGCATGGAGGCCTGTCTTGTCCATCTAATACCAAATACACAGAGACTAGCACAGTATGGGATGAGCCATGCAGTGATTTTCACATTTGACTGACAGGATTCGGAATTTTATTTTCTTTAGCTTGATATTATGGTAGTATAAAGCTGCCTACGTTAAAGCCAAATTGACCCATACGTTACCTTTAACTTGAGTAATATGGATACCCAGACATACAGTCCAACCTTAAGGACAAGACTGACATCCTTGTCTCCATGATGTGCGTACGAATGAGTCAAAGTTTCCGTACAGGTGCGCACATTCTCCCGTCAAGTTTGTTTTTATAGATCACAACTTTTGCGTGGGAAGTGGCGTGCTCACATTCCAGGCCCTGTTTAGTGCGTACGCACCAGTTCTAAATGAGACCCCTGGGCCTTCACAGCTGAGACCTGACCTGAGCTCTGCTGCTGACCTCAGACCAGCTCTCTGCACTGCTGACAATGGGATGAAATGGAACAAAACCAGTCAGCATTTCACAACAAATATATGCAAGTGAGCTAATTAGAGCAGACGGCCAACAGAAAAGTCTAGTTCAGAAGTAAAATATCCTCATGCCAAACACCGGCGTAATCATACAGCTTTGTCCTTTGCTGTTTTTGGCTTCGGCTCAGGATTTTTATCCGACAGAGCTGAAATGACAGATGGGAGCTTCTCAAAACTTCAGTGGTTGAGAGTTTTTATTCCAAAACAGTATGGGTTACCCAGTTAGACTGGAAAGGCAGAAATATCAAGTATTGATCTACAAACCTTTACACCCCTGCAGATACACTCTGCTCATTTTACTCTGTGGTCAAGTCAAAACCTTGATGTTGTGGTATCTTGTTGCACCTTCAAATTTAATTCCTCCAACACCAAACATTAAATAGAATAAATCTAATCTAATAGTACGACCTACATTTATTTAACTTATCAATATTTGCCTAGGTTATTTAGGGACTGTACAAAATATTATAAGAGATAAGATAAGATAAGATATTCCTTTATTAGTCTCGCAGTGGGGACATTTTATTGGAGTGGGAAGGCCATTCATATTTTCTTTTTCTTTAATTTGGAAAAAAACTGCAAAATCTCAAAATAATATAACAGAATTGAGTTGCTAAAATTAAAAAGTTTTGTCATTGATAACTAAAAGTGGAAGATTTTGGATTGTATACTTTATTTACATACAGTAGCTATGCCACCAAATATAAGGGATACAAAAACATCACATATCTAAACCCCAGAAATATTGCTTTTAATTGACATACTGATCTTTTAAATGTAAAGTTGACTATACCAATTTGAACTTGCAAATACTACAGCTAAGAAGTATTTATATGTAGATATTGTGTCCCTATCCCCAGGCAATACCACTACACAGCTTACAGGCAGGACGTCTGCTGGGCCTATGGCCTTCTGGGTAGGCACATTAGAAAGACTTTACTCTACTGTGTTGTGTCTGCTGCTGTCAGGAGAATTTCCAGAAGGAGGAGGAATTTACAAAGGTTATAAATGGTCTCATTTGGGTGACAATCAATAAAATTAATCACAATCACAAAAGTTTCTGACTGTATAAAAACATTTTATGCAGTTAAAGGTCCAGTGTGTAGGATCTGACGGTATCTAGCGGTGAGGTGAGAAGACCAACTGAAGCCTCTCCTGTGTGCCGAGCGTTTTGGAGAGCTACGGTTGCTGACGCAAAAACGTGAATGACCCTCTCTACAGCCATTTAGAGCAGAGCCAGTGATTACAGTGAGTGTGTAAGTGGAAAGTGAGTGGTGAAGCAAGAGAGAGAGAGAGCGGTGGCGACGGCAGTGAGTAACATTATCAACTACAGCCCAAGCAGGAAAAGTTAACAGAGTTTGGTTTGTCCGTTCTGGGCTACTATAGAAACATGGCAGACTCGTTGGAGAGGACCTGCTCCCTATGGAGATAGAAACGGCTCATTCTAAGGAAACAAAAACACAACCATTCTTATTATCAGGTGATTATACACGAAAGAAAACATTCTTAATATTATATTCCATTTAAAATATGTATGTACCTAATGTATGTATGCTGGAAAGCATCCCCCTCACTAAGTTGAAAAAACACACATGAAGCTTAAAGCGAAAGTTCAGACAGGAAGACCCTTAAACTCTCTCATTCACAACCTTTCTGTCTCTCTCTCACTGACTCCTACTCTATCAGCTGACTGTGGGTGGTTCACTCTTAGATAACCAAACAGATTCTATCACGCTCTCCATGAGCCAATTATATCATTGCAATCAAATTTGAAAACTGATCTCCTCTCTGCTGCTGCTCCGGCCTCCACCCCATCACCTCCAGGCTTCATCAGATTCTGTACCTAGGCCTGCTCTACATTCCTTCACTAGATCTTCAGCTACTCCCTTCACCACCACCACCAGTGTCTAGACTCCAGGGGGGAATATACCTAATCTCATCACGGAATCACTACCCCCTTTGATATACTACGTCACGCTGTCTAATCGCCACAGACTTCGCACTATTCTGCTATTATGTATCATGTAATAGATATATTGCTCATTTGATACGGGGTCTCTCCTGATTGAAATGCACATTGACTGTGTAAAGTTTGACAAAACGGACGAATACAGGATGTTTGTTATGTTGTGCTTTTATGTCAATTACCTTGTTAGGCTGTATCAAGTAGCCAGGGAAGAGAGAGGGGAGTGGGTGTAGGGATGTGCATGCCTAGCAAAAATACTATTCCATAATCACTGGGAACTAGTCGATGATTTTTTGAAATTACCGCAAAATAGCAGTGAACAGTGGAAGAGGCCAGTGGAAAGACAAACCAAGACGGTTCTGGTGAGTTTTCTTTTGTTTCTGTCGGGGTTTGAATATGTTCCGCTGCTGGAACAGCTGATCTACCGGCTGAAACTACGAGGAACGCGGCACCGCGTGCACACACACACACACACACACACACCTGTGCTGACAGAAAAGAGCTAAACTGAACGTGCCACTACCATCGATCATGACCCATCCCTAGTGGTAGAGGGTTTTTCTTTTGTTAAGTTGGCTTTTGTTTGCTGTTTCTTCAGTCTTATGCATTTTATTTAATCTGTATTAGGCAATAGTCATGTGTATTTTGCATGTATAAATACTGCTACGGGTAATCTGCAAATCTATTTAGTAAATGTATTGTGAGTGTTTCTGTGCCCTTCAGTGCTGGTGAAGATGTGGGTTTCAAACACAGTTTGGCCTTTATAGTGTTGGAAAACGCAAATTGATGCAGCTTTTTTTAGACATTTTCAGCAGGCTCCTCTGAGCTGATCTAAACTGAGCTGAGTGGACTGCTAGAGACACCCTCCAACACACACACACACACACACTTACACACACAAATGCTACTCGGTCGGCCAATCAGCCTAATCCACTGTGACATCACATTACCGCCAGCGCTCAGCACCAGCCCTCTCCCTCCGCAGACACTGTTAATTAGGTTTGGACCAGCTAACACTACAACCTCAGAGATGGAATGCAAACAGCTGTTGGGGACGAAGGCTTTCACACACACACACACACACACACACACACACACACACACACACAGAGCACCTGTGCACTCAGAAATTCAGACAGTGTCATACATCAACCCGTTCTCACTCCCAGCTCCTCAAATACCGACGCTTGGGCAGTGGCCATCAGCGTCTGATACCGACGCACCGAGGTGCCCTTTAGTGTCTGTATGAGACGCACTGGGCTTTCAACTAATGTTCATAAACACATGCACACACACGACATCACGGGTCTCATTTAGAACCGTTGCGTACGCACAAAGCGGGGCCTGAAATGTGCGTACGCCACTTCCTACGCAGGAGTTGTGATCTATAATAAGAAACTTGATGGGAGAATGTGGGCAGCTGTATGCAACTCTGACCCATGCGTACGCACATTATGGAGGCGGGAAACTGGCAACGCAGATGGTGAGGTGGTGATTTGAAGTCAGATTGTAGAAATGAAATGTGAGTTGATTCATTATAAGTATAATGATGCCTCTCACACATTTAATTTCACTTTATATCACAGAGATTCCCTTTATCATAAACATTTAAACCAGCAGTGTTATTTGTGCTAGTGAGCCATAACTATTCCATAAGCACCTTACAAATGTAAAAGATATCAGCCAACTCAAATTCAGCTCAATATCTCATCAGCGCTGTCTCACCATCACGGTCCCCACCGCCTCCGAAGCTCAGAGGAGAGGGCCGGACTACCGACAGTCGCAGTCAGCTGTGGAGCAGCTGTTGAAATCATCATCATCGGTTGTAGAAATCCAAGATTACATCAAATAGCATTAAAGAATGGCAGAACAGAACGTCAGTAGTTTTAATAAGATCTAATACGGCGTATATATCACCAAGTATGATTTTAGTTTTCATAAAGTTGTTGTGTGTAAAATCGCTGCAGTGAACATTGATTTATTTATTTAGGGTTTATTTGATAGGGACAGATACAGTAGAGACAAAATTAAAACAGCTATCCGATGCACCTATCAGACTATATCTCCAGGGCGCCACCGCGGTGCACCACACACACTCTGCACGTACAGTATGGATTGTGTAAATTAACAAAGTGTGTAAATAAAGTCAGTGACAGCTCTCGCACAATCTTTACTCTCCATATCCTCATTATCATTATCAATCCTAATCATAATGCAGGACAAGTTCACCATAAAAACAACTTAGATAAATAAATAAATTGTGTTCATCTATCAAACTTCCTTTTTCTAATGATATCCAGGTGGGGGACTTTAATGATTGTCTTGATCATTTTGGTAAGTTGTGAATGGATCAGTCTGATTGCTGTAAACATATAAACACAGCGGTGACACTCGTAACATGCTGCATGGTGGATGCACCGGCACTGAGGTAGTCCCTCCTCATTCTACCATTCACGTAGTCGTGAATGGTAGAATGAGGAGGGAACGAGGTTCAGAGACCTCCTCACCTACAAGCACCTCGGTCTCTGTGTCAGAAATAATCCTTTTCTTGGTCTTCCTCTCGGGAGTCGCCGTGATTCACCATAAAGATCCACTGATCAACAGGCTCATCTCTATACAGAAACATTTATAAGGTGCTTTGCATCGATCATTTATGGTTGAATGTGGGAGTGTCGAGGGAGGGATATGATGCTGATCCACGTGCGAACAATTCCAAGTTGATTTGGGATTTATAAAAGGAAATTGCGCACTGACAGGCGTACGCACGGTTTTATAAATCTGAATATTTTTTTGCGTACATACATTTCCTCATTTGAACGTACGCCAACATCTAGTGTGGATCCTATGCACTGTTTTATAAATGAGATGCCTGGTTATTGTGTCTAAACAATCACCCTAAGGGAGACGGACCGAAATGCAAAATGTCATAATAGTCGAAAATCACAAATCTTTCTTTTTTACAAATGCCATGAATGGTCACACCCATGCAGCCAGCCGATTCATACTGGCAGATCCAGCAGCTTCAAGTGTGACTGCTTCAGTGGAAAATCAATGGTCTTTTCTATCTTCAAATGGCCATCTGATCGATTAAAGTCCATCACGGTGTAGCCAGGTACCTCTCATCAGCTTGCAGCTGTTGATGATATGACAGAGGTGATCACTTACTGGGCTCAGATATTTTCTGCTTCCAGACATGAGCCACTATCCTGTCCTGGGCCATGGGCACGGGAAGCACCACCTAGTTGATGGAAAGACCGGTCACAGAACAGGCTGAAAAAGACCAGAAAATTGCAATGACAGTGCTGGAGCTGATTTTAAAATCCATAACATTCCTTGACCATGAGGGACTTCCACTGAGAGGGCATTGCCAACAGGATGGAGTGTTATGATTGAGCAGATGTGTGATTTGTCAAGGGCTTGATAGTCGCAGCAGCAAAGAAACAACTGGGTGCCCGACATTATTCTTATAAAATATTAGAAATGTCCGCACATGTAGTTCAGAGAAATGGTGTCTGAAATTAGACAGCATACATTCTTTGGACAAATACCTGATTGAACCAACAGTGTGCATCTGAGCAGTTTTCCTGTAATTCACAGTATATGGACTCAAACTTTCCCGTCCCAAATGTGTTTCTCAGGTTCTACAGTGCCCCTGCCTATGGATCACCTTCAGGAATTTTGTTTTGGTGGTGAAAGTAATGTGTCTTGCTGTTTCTTTGGTGTCCAAGTAAAGCTGAAAGCATAATGTCCCACTGTGCTGTATGTTCATCATGCTGCAGATTTGATTTTGAAGGGGGTTGGGCTTGCTCTCTGCCTTTGTAGGGCAGAATACATGCCGCCACCCCCCCCCATGTTAACCAAAATATAGGTTTGGTTCCTGTTGGTAGTGTAAGCATTAACATTGATTCAACTGTGTTTTTGTATTCATCAGCAGAGAGCCGTGTTGAAGGTGTCGGACAGAGCAGCAGAGGAGTGTTATCCCAACACCTCTACTGTCCCCACTGATCCACTCCAATGATTAATCATCTACCCAGCTGCCATTACCACAACCTCCTCCCTCACTGCTATTTATGAGCTCTTCCAGGGCTTGTTTCATAATGCCAAGGATCAGCGATTTCAACGTTTATTTCATTAGCAAAAAGTCATTGAGTTAGGTCTATTCTTTATGGAGGACAAGATATACCTTCAGAGCACAGAGCTCACATTTAATAAAACCTGAGACAATCAAATTTATTCTCTCTCTCCATTCCTCTCTCCCTTTCTTTACCTCTCTTGCTCCATCTGTGAAAAGAAGCCCCACATGTTTAGGTGAGGGAAGTCATCATTTGCTCTAATGTTTATTTGCTGAGGTGGAAGGGAGGCGAGGTGACAAATGTGCTGACTGGAGTAAGGAGCATTAGCAGGTGAGGCAATGCATTAAATCCCTCAGACTCAATCATTTAGGTAATGTCCCGTTTGTTTTAGATTCATGGCTCGTACTAGCTCTTTTCAGATTTAGTGTGGCCAACCGTGAATCTCAGGCTACCATTCTCTTGCAGTGGTTCACACTGTTTAGGCAGCTCTACATCATCTGCTGCAAACCAGACAAGAGGCACCAGGAGATTAAAGGGTTGACAAAAGGTTTGTGATGAGAGATGCTGGTTCAAAACTGCAGAATGCTTCTAGGAAGTCCACTCACTCAGCAGTTACTGTCAAGGTTACCTTGCTGGACTCTGACAATGTCACGAATCACGCAAGAATCTCAGGATCACATATCAGACAAAAATCCATCTCGTCGGGCTTCAAGTAATGCATTTGTTTCCAGCAAACCAGAGCACAGACCAATCAGCATCCTGTGAGGAGCTACTGGCAGCTAGGGCGTGGCTTAGGTGTGTGAGACGACGCAGAGAGGCGACTGTTGGTTCTAAACAACAATGGCGGCTCCTGGAGAGAGTAGCATAGATGTTGCAATAGCATCAGTTCTATCAGAGCATAGAACGGCACTGAAGGCTTTTCTAGATGGAAAAGATGATTTCGCTCTTATCCCGACTGGCTACGGCAAGAGGTGACTGACAGATGGTTCATCCAATCACCTGCCAAGCCCTTTTCAAAACAGTTTCCAATGAAACAAACCATCTGGCAGGTCATGTTACTGTCAAGGTGCCTTTGAGCAATACACTGAGTGCCAGAAGCCGGAGTTCAGTGTGCTCAGAATATAACTTTCAAATCTTTACTGAAAAAGGCACCATTATTCAAATGACTGTTTTAGTTGCTAATTATGAAGGGAATTAACAGTTGTTAGCATTTATACAACATATTTCTAATAAGTGACAGGCATGGATGAATTTTGAGAAAATGGGCCTTTGGACACAGACATGTAAAAGGCCCTCCAACATATGTACTGTATGTAGCAGCAAATCATTTTCGGTGATAATTTGCAGCTTAGCCATAAAAATGTTGGCGTTGGATGAAAATTGCACCTGAACTTCAGTACTCTTTTCAAGCACTCCTCTATAGAGCACTATACAATATATTATAATGAAAAACTGTGATCCACTTCATATTTTCTTAAGGAAGAACTGTTCTGCTGTCACTCATATTTAAATAGATTAACGCATTTTAATGTAGACCTACTGTAGCCTACGGTCTGGACACACTGGCAACATCAACAGCGCGTGGACCTGTTGTATTTTTTTTTTCGCCGTCCATGTTAACAACTTAACAACTTCTAGAGATTCGAAGTCTCGCTTATTTTTAATGCGAGCCGCACGGTTCACAGCAACAACAGACAGTGAAGGTGAACTTTTCCTATTAACATCATATCAGCAACATTACTGCAGTTTACATGTCTATCTGTAGAAAATGTCACAGACATGAAAAAAGAAAAGCTTTATTTTTAAATAATCACTACCTGCTTTCATTTCAAAATAAAAGCCCTCAAGCATTTGTTTCTGTGGACAGAATTCCTATATTTGTTAACACAAGGCTTTTATTATGAAATATGTGCAGGGCAGTGTTGTAGAACATGCAGTGACTTGCACGGCTTTATGAATGAATATAGTACAATTTAATGGTGGATTATTACTATTATTTACAAATTACCACATGTTTCTTAACCTTTCTCTGTCAAAAATAAATATAAATTATATTTATAATGAAATGAAATGGCCATTATAAAAGGCAAACTTTATGTGGAAAGAAAGAGCTGACAGCAGCAGCAACAGAAACACAGCTGGTGTGAACACCCGACGCGTGAATCACGCAGTAGTTAAACGAGGCAGCTGTCAGGCGCTGCTAATGCGGGCGGTGTGGACGCGCCGACAGACTTTTGGAGCTAGTTAGCAGCTAATGCTATTAGCTACTTTAATTGGGAAATAGTTGGCAACACCGGGCTCATATTTTGGTTTGATCATATTTTAAAAATCTAGTGTACTCTTGCTAGTTTCTCAAGATTGCCCAACCTGCCTTTAAGAATATTATTCCTTAGGAAATTTGAATTTCTGAATTTTTATGCAACAATTTATGGTGGGAGTAGAACACAAAAATTCAGGCACCATTGACAATTCAAAATATAAAACTACAACAGACTCTCAATCATTCTGTATGGCTTTCATATATTTATTCTCCTGCATTTAATGATATCTATGCTGAGTCAACACACATTAGCATGACTGTCTCTTCCCTCCTCTTTTGTGTCTTTTGTTTAGGGAAGTAACCTCTTACATGTGGCACTTATTCATTGCATTTGAATTCATTTATAAACCCTTTGGATTTTAATAGCTCATATGTGTTTCAGAAAGATTTCTGCTCATGTTCAAAACTTTATGCACATTCAAAACATTTCCCTTGTGTTCTCTGAGAAGTTGAGAATAAAGTTGTAATATGTAAAGGAAAAAGTTGAAACACTACAGGAATGAAGTCACAATTTAATTAGAATAAAGTCATAATATTTCAAGAAAAAAATCCACCTGCCCTGTAGTCTGCTGTGCATTACGTTATTCAGGTCGCCTGACAGACACAACCCCGTTATTGCTGAAATATGGTTCTTTCTTGGTCCTTTTTGGCCACTCCAAGCACCCGTACTGTAACACCAGGAATAGACAGCATCAGAATCCAACAGCGGCTGGCTTGATTGGGTCTTGGCAAACAACGGCTCACTTGTCTGCAGTCAGTGGCAGCCTGTGGCAGGACAGCGGGATGTTAGCTGCCGAGCTGAGTGGCACCACAGTCACAGTGGCACTCTGTCGGCAGTTGAGAGACTCCTTCGACTCACGGTCAGCTCGGCAGCTACTTGACAGTAGCCACTCACTGCCACTACCAGTCGCACTCGCTGTCTCTCTCAATGTGACTGATTCAGTGAGAGCAGGGTTGCGTTCGAATAGTCAAATAATTACGTCCTAACGTCTTTTCCTAACCACTTTTCCTTGACCTCAGTGGAAAACGTCATGATGTCAAAGAAAGATGAGAAGGAGACTTCAGAAGGACTTAGGAAAAGACAACAGCGGTGTTAGGAGAATCCGACTGCTCTTTCACTAGGCTCCGTCATTATGATGCGGCGGATGTTAGTGACGTCAGTTTGCTGTGGTGAAACTACAAAGTTCTGAAGATGGACTACAAAAGGTGCTGCTCCCTCCATGTGTTGTTAAATAGGTCTTTCAGTGACAGACTCTTTCACCCGCTGTGTGTGAAAGAGAGATACCACAGCTCCTCCTCCTGCTGCTGGAACACTCTATCAACATATAATAAAGATCATCTGACATAACGAGGAAAAATATCACTTCATTACCACAGTTGGAATTGAAATAAACATGAATATATGATAAATATTGAGTTAATTGTTGGAGTTATGGAGAAGGGGTAGGACCATATACTGTAAGTGTAGGCTGTACTTCTTCCAACTTCTTTTCGAAATATTCGTAATATTTATTTATGTTGATTATTTGTTAATTGGTTGTTTACTGTTCATTTTATTAGTTATTCTTGTTTTGTGTTTTACTGAGGTATTTGTTACATGTTCGAAATAAATAATTAATTAAAAATAAAGTGAAACGAAATGGTTGTCACTGTCCACTCATATTAACATGAATCCCAATTAGTATATGAGCGTATGAAAATAATATGCAAGATCAGCATATCGTTTGTTATTATGAACGGCCGAATGGTGCGTCGCTTTAAATGCTGCGGCCGCAAGGAATTGTGGGATGTTATTCTCTCGTTTCCTTTGGTAAAGGATGCTCCAGTGTATCCTCTGCTAAAGGAGATAATAAAGGAAGCATTGAAGCTCCTTTCCTTAACTTTTGGTGAATTCGAACGGCTCTTATCATGGCTGCTACTGAGGTACTTCCGGGTCATTTCACTCAGTTAGAATCCTTCCTAAGCAAAAAGGACTATTGGAACGCAGCCCAGGTCACAGTTTTCTAGGTTGGTGCTTACCTAACATTATCGTTATCTAGTGAATTACGCAGCTGCTAATGCTAGCTAGCTAATGTTACTTAATGTTGTCATACAAGTTGGGTTGCCCCCGACAGACACCGCAGAACGGATGTATGGTGGGAAAAAATGCATCCGTCCCACCTAACTTTACTCCTCTTGTGACTGACGAGCATGTACACACAACAAGTCACAGTTTATCTTTCGCTTTCATTACTTAGGCTCCACTCTATTGGATGCAAGGCACCTTACATCAACAGGGCGAGAAGCAACTCCCTATGAAAAAAAAGAAACAGTAAGAAAGTAGTCGACTGGAAATGTTTGGCCATCCGACCGAAAGCCAGCACTTATGGAAAACCCTGGTTACATGCACAAAACTTCCAGTAAGACTGTTTGTGAAAACTAACTAAGAGGTGTAAGGGCTTTCCTGCCCTTACACCTCTTATTAAACAATATGCAGTCACTCTGTTTTATGTTTTCAACTGAACATGTTCAAGGAGATAAACTTGGTGACGCAGATATTACACTATCCTTGATTCAGTAGAAGAAAGAGAAGTTAGTGGGCCCAAGGAAAGATAATTCAGCATTACAATTTGGGAAGATGGATAGGACCATTATTATTTACTTGAGAGCCTGCTGCCCTTGTGGCTGAGCTTTGGAAAAGCCTTGGAAAGGGAGCAGCTTCAGACCATGCCCATACAAATGTAATATGTGATTCTCTGAGGGGACTGTGAAAAGCTGCTCTCTCAGCCGGATGGCAATGTTTGACCTCCAGTCATCCCACAGGGTCCCTGCAGAAAGTGCAATTTATCAAGTTCAGCACTCTACACCTGTATGATAACCAGTTTACCTGCTCTGTGCATAACGAAGACCTGCACACTAAATGAAGGACCAACGACCAGCCCAGTTAATATCACAATCACACACATCTGTGTACACTAATTATTAGAGTGCAAGTACAAAAGCATAAAATACTTGACTTCAAGTTAAAGTTCGTAAGACAAGAAGTAAAAAGTAAAAAGGAGTCAAAGTATGGAGCTCGGCAGGAGTCGTGTGGGTCAGGCCCATCAGATCATGTGTGTCTGCTCTGTGGAGTGACCACTAAATGGAGATTGTCAATGTTAAAGTGGAAATGAAACCGTCAACCAAGATAACCAACTAAATGGGTTCTATTCTAATCAACAAATATATGACAAACATGACAAAGGTCAGCATTTAAAAGAAAAAAGAAGCTCTGTTTTAACTTTTGTGACAAGAGCATCACCATGTTGCAGTACTCAACGTTTCGTTGGCTCGGCTGAGTTACACAGATAAACCAGTAAATACAGTGAAAGACGGAGACTAAGGAGTCACAGAACAGAAGAAACCAAAAGGGAGGACACGATTGTACTGCTCCTAGATGTAAATATGACTTTTACATTGTTATAGCCAAGGACAAAAAGTTTTCATAAACTGCAGCTGAAACAGCGATGTGACCCGGTGCTCCCGATGACAGCAGCCCACTGAGTTGGCGGGTTCAAATCGTCCTCCTCACCTATAAAGCGCTAAACGGTCAGGCCCCATCATATCTTAAAGAGCTCATAGTACCCTATTACCCCACTAGAGCACTGCGCTCCCAGAATGCAGCAGGGTTACTTGAGGTTCCTAGAGTCTCCAAAAGTAGAATGGGAGCCAGAGCCTTCAGCTATCAAGCTCCTCTTCTGTGGAACCAGCTCCCAGTTTCAGTCCGGGAGGCAGACACCCTCTCTACATTTAAGAGTAGGCTAAAGACTTTTCCTCTTTGATAACGCTTATAGTTAGGGCTGTCTTTGACCAGCCCCTAGTTAAGCTGCTATAGGCCTAGACTGCCGGGGGACTTCCTATGACACACTGAGCTCCTCTCTCCTTCTGTATATATTCATGTCCCATTCATGTATGTTACAAACTTGATTTCTTCCCTGGAGTCTTTGTGCTTTCTCCTCTCGCAGGTCTCCATGGATCGGGGTTACACCTGGATCGGGGTTGCGTCTGCTGCCACGGCCCTGCTTCACACCCACTACTGCTATCATTATTATCAGCCTTTTTATTATTAGTAGTACTAGTCATATAACTATTATTATTACAGCTATTATAACTGATATTTCTATTACATTCACTGCTATTAATTCATGTTATTAGTCCTATTTGTATTACTACTTATAGCTGTTGTGCTATTATTGTGGTTGCTGTGCATATGGATTTCCTCAACCGATGATGATAATTTCATCAGTTAGCCTGGTTAACATAGTTGAGGTGAAAAGGACTCAGTATATTCACGCTTAATAATTAAGGTAAGCCAAAAAATGATGGACCTCACTAATTGAAAGGCTGTCTGTCATAGCTGATGATAAGCTCCGCCCATGTATCAACCCCCAAGCTGTGATTGGACAGTTGATGATTTTTCATTTGGACATTGACATTACGTCTCCATTTCAAATGATGAAAACAAACAGAGAATATGCACCAATTGTGCATCAATGTACGGTGCAGTGCTGGTCCCCAGAACCTTGGAAGGAATGATTGAAAATGCATTTATGCAGTCAGGCAATTAGTTTAGTGAAGAACAGATGTGGAATACCAAGTAAGGATTCATATTTGGTAGAATGACTGGGTCATCTCTGTCCTCCTCCCTCTTAAAGACCTGTCTGTGTGTGATCTCTGCTCAGCTGCTACAGATCACCACTCTGAAGGAATAAACAGGAAACAGGCAACAGGGAGTTTTGAACACTGTTGTAGCTGAACATAAAGCCGATTTTCTTCCAGCTGTATGCAGTAAGTGTGTGTCTTGTTAGTCTTGGCATTGCTTCGTTATCTCACCTCCTCACGACAATTGTCTGTGTCTTTTGAGTGCTGAGACAAACCCCAAAGACACAAAGCTAGATGTTAGTGAGAGAAAAAAGCAGCCATGGTGTGTGTGTGTGTGTGTGTGTGTGTGTGTGTGTGTGTGTGTGTGTGTGAGCATGTGTCAGTGTCTGGGGGAGGATGTTTGTGATTGAGGCAGGTGTGAATACTTAGTTGTATCCATCCATTTGCAGGACAGCATGTATGTAAATCAGCCTGTTCATTCGGAAGTAATCACTAGGGAACTGCACAGTGTGTATGTGTGTGTGTGTGCGTGTGTGTTTGGGAGCATCTGACAGTTATGTATGAATAATTTATTTTGTCATTTGTGAATCTGCATTTTGATACTTGCGTGTCCAAAACATGTTGCTGACCAGGGACATACAGTATGTGCAGTTTGTTGATCTGTGTTGATAAGCAGACACCATAACCGCACGCTCACCCCGGTCACGATGAACACAACGAAAGAGTAGTGATATCTGAGATCAGTGGACCACTGACCTGGAATAATTGCTTTTGTTGAGCTATGAGCTCACACCTTGACCTGAGACTAACCAGAGGAAACGGCTGCTGCACTTTGTTTCTTCAATTATTCTGCAAAAAGCCTTTTTAATTCTTAAACTTCAAATCTGTATTGCTTGAATCAGCGAGGTGGTGATGTACAGTACAGATGTAGCCACCTAGAATTTCCCCTCCCAGCCGAGTTGCAGCTGATTGCCAGCCAGTTCCCAGCCAACTTCCAGCTGCTGGACCTGACAGGGTGCGTCTAGATTCCACTGTAAACACACCCATTCATTCAATTGCAATGTGTCGCCATGAGATGGTGCTTCCTTCACAAAAACACATCTACCACTGAAGTACACTGAAGGTTTCTTTGTTTTGGCAATAGTTTGCACTGCATGTTTCTCAGACTGACAGGAGTTGCTAGAACTTATAGAAAATGTTGGCTGCCCCTTTAACAGATTAAACCCTGATTTTCAGTGGTGGAGTAGGCCTACATTAACTCAAGTACTTTAAGTACAATTTTGATGTACTTGCACTTTACTTAGTATTTCCATTTTATGCTACTTTATACTTCTACTACATCTCAGAGGCGAATATTGTACTTTTTACTTCCCTACATATTGCAATACATATTACATTACTGATTCTGAAATAGGCCATTCTCCATAATGAATACTTTTACTTTTTGTACTTTAAGTATATTTTGATGCTAATAGGCTACTATTGTACTTTGGCTTAAGTAAAATTTTGAATGCAGGACTTTTACTTGTAACCGATTATTTTGACACTGTAGTATTGCTACTTTTACTGAAGTAAAAGGTCTGAATACCTACTACGAAAACAGCCATTTCACTCAGAGTGGGCAGGCAGTCTTGTGAATAACACACCGTCGGCCCTTAAGTGCGAACAAAAAGTTGCACTGTAATGTTAATGAAATGTCCCCAAGCTTTGAATATTCCCTGTTTTTCGCTGAGCAAAAACGTGTTCTGATTTACTTTGTTCATATCTCTGTAAACCCAGGTTAGAATAATTTTTGTCTGTAAAAATATTGTTTTGCCTACCTGGGGGTGTTGATTAACTTCCACTATTTCTGTCACAGTTCTACATTACCAGTCACCTGCTCATTTCTGCATGCCCAGTCATCCAGCTCCCATTCAGTCATTTTCCATTCACCCTGGTTTTCCTGCTCCTCAGCTTCAGTCAAGCCCACCTCATCAAGGCAACTCTGTTCACCTGATCTTCATTGCTCACAGCCAGTATATACTGTATATACTCCAGCGTCACAGATACTCTTTGCCAGTTTGTCCCTCACCGCCCATTCAAGACTCTCCAGCACTTTGTTCCAGACTGATTTCCTGTTGCCGACCCTGCCTGCCTCTGACCGACCTGCCTCGTCTGATTCTCTGTAAACCCACCAGTCTTCTGACCCCGACCGTGAGATCTGCTTCTGTATTCTTGGTTCCTGTTTGCATGTGGCTGCTCGGTGTTTCCGTCCGACGACGACGCTACAGTGTGAGTGTTCCCGTCTACTTACCTGTGGTTCCCGGAGGTCCAGAGACTCTCACCGTTTCACCACACTCGTCATCATGTGTGTGTTCTGTGAGTACCTACCTGCTGGCTTCCTGATCCTCTGCCTGGCTTCGACTCGACCTTCTGCCTGTCCCCTACTGGTTCGTCTGCTGGACTGTTTGCTGACCTGGTTTCGGATCGGTCTGCCGGCCCGCCGAACAAGCCGGGTAGTCAGTGACTTTGGAGACTGTGGAGATTCATTGCTGGATTGTTGAACTGTTCTGTGCCCTGCTTTACCTGCCCTGCTGTGTAACTACTGAGTTTGGCATTTAAAGTCCTTACCAACTGTTCCAGGTCTCCTGGTCCTACCACTACCCGTTACAATTTCAGTTTCTTACATTGCCAAATGTCTAAACAATAATTATACACTCTTTTGTAATTCTAATATAAAAGCCAGGTTGATTTTAATTTGGCATTTAACTCCAGAGTGATAAAATGCAGTACAGATTCAAGCACAGCAGCCCTGGTACTCTGGAATAAATCAAGGCTTTTATGTGGAGATTTGTGTCTAAGACTTTAAAAGGGGATTTAACAGTACAATCACTTTCAAGTGTCTACTTCCGTCATGTCTTATATCGCCCACTTTTGGTTTTCTATACATCCAGTAGAACATTGTGGTCATGGGCTCTCTCTCATGTCAAAGGTTTGGTCATAGTGCTGTGTATCTGAATTCACATTTCTATCATCTTTGGTCTGGTTTCATGTTCCCTGCATTGTGAATATAGCACATTCACTACCACACATTTTCTGAATCACAATAGCAAGTGAGCAGTACTGACAGTGAATTCCAATTTTCCTCATGGCGGGGCCTCAGAAGATGGAAATTCTAACGAATAAAAGATAATCACTTCAGCAGAGCTTTTGTCAACCAGTTTCAGCTCATTTTCAATTATTTTTCCCAACCTCCTCTCCACCTCTGTGAATGCATTATGCTCAATAATATTTAAAGCTGTTTTTCCAAGTCCTCTCAACCAACAGCCACTGCAAATGTATTGTCATCTAAAGAAATGTCTGTCAGCCGGATACATAGCCTATTGTTCCCATATTGAGGATCCAAACAATCTACACTAATGTCTAAATATATCAGGTGCTGCACAGCAACATTTAACTGACTGAGCTGAAGGTGGGACTAACTTACAGGGACTAAATCATTAATGGCAACTTCACTAATGTTTTCTTTTGCAATAAATTGGAAAGCTGCATACTTGGCATGATCATTGATGAGCAACAAAATGGAAATATTGGCTTTAAACAGAACTACAATACAAGTTTAACTTTATAACTTGATTCTGGTCCATGCAGGCACCAGAAGGAGTCAAATCTGATATATGGCTATACATGAACATCTGCTGTATATCGCACTTAAAGCAAATAGGATTTAAAAAAAAGTTATTTCTATGAAACAGTCACTATATCGTGACAGTAATGCATGAAACGGGTAACCTGAAACAAATCATGTCCCTCTGTGTCCTCCGGTGTCCTCCGGTGCTCCTAACGGCATCTGCAAGATTTCAGAGGCCGGAGGAAAACAAGTAGTCAGAGCTGATCTGGAGTCTGCCGCCTCTGAGCAGCTGTCAATCACTCACAAACTCCGACCAAACGGTCAAACTAGGAATCAACTGATCAAATATGAATCAATATTCTGTTACGTTAATGCATATTTCTCTCCTCAGATGTTTTCAGAATCATCTTGTAGTGTACTGTTTAGCTGTAAAATGAGAAAGTTTGTGACCCGGCAGCCGTTGTGAAATCTGGTGAAGGAACGCAAAGTACCGGTCACATGACCGGAGAACAGCCAATAGGAACGCTCTCTCTCTGAAATGACCTGTGATTGGTCAAAGTCTCCCGTCACAGGCTAGATGTTCTAAAGCCTGAAAACAGAGCCATGAGGAGGAGCAGAAGTCTAGTTTTCTCTCAGAACACTTGAATTACAATATACTGAAAGGTTATTATGGAATTTTTGTCCAATGATGCCAAAACATTCTGCCTACTGAAATTTTGAAGACACTGACAACAACAATAATATCAATATATCATGTGCAATATCACTGTTCATTCTGTGCAATATTACTTACTTTTCTGTTTTTTAACTTACTTTTTTGATTTTTACCTTTTTTATTTTACTTATCTTATTTACTCATTTTACAAAATGTATCTTACTTTATTGTTATTCTATTAGACATTGGTGCTAGAAATTGTACTCTTTATTTTATACACTTGACTTGTAATTTTGAGTAATCTCTGGCACAAGGATTTCCTTTGGGATTAATAAAGTTCTATCTTATCTTATATTATATGAAATACTGGTACCTATAACTTTACATATATGGCCATGTTTGAGATTCAGTTTTTTTTTTTACACATATATTTAAAGTTATATGTGCAAACATGCAAGTCTCTCATAAAATGACATATATGTGCAGATCCTAGATTGCATTATTCATTTTCTACATATATGGAGAACTTTAAGTGTGAATATGTGGCAAACATATTTGTTTTGCATATGTAATGTAATGTATGTAAACATACATGCATTTTAGATATAATAATAAGAGAAGTTTACTGCTCACAGCCTTCGGAGCCTGAAAATCTCCATTTGAGAAACAGGGTGGCACCTGGGTGGTAATCTAAAACCATTGTTGAAGTCTAGGAAAAAATGCCAATCAAGCCAAGCTGAAACCTAATAATTACCACCTAGGTACAATATAGGTGCATAGGTACATACACATAAACCTTTAATACCACAATTTCAAATCATCAAATCAGCTGGGGTCAGGTGACTGTGCTGCAATGTACCTGGAATATTTCCAGGTATTTGGAGAGTTCTTGGCTAAATGTGGACTTTGAACTCAGACAGTACTTGATCTGTGACTGATGACGTTTCATAAAGTCCATGACACCAGAATGCTGATTGAAAAAGGTTCCAAGGTTGTACCAAAATACAATTTTCCTTTCAATGCAGGGAACATCAACAAGTGCAATGAAAACGCATCAGTACAGGCCTTATCTGCAAATGGAAGCCAGTGTCAAATATCAACTGACGTTTAACAGCATTTGATTACAACGGTGATAACTTTGGCTATAATTTTGTCCCCTGACATCTTGCTAACAACAGCACATCACTGAACCCTGCAGCTTCACTAATTGTAACCAAACTAACCACATCACCATTTCATTTGGGTTCCATTTGGTTCCAATATTACCATGGGGAAAAAGACCCATCATCTTTATGTTGCGCTGAAAGCCAGATGGTTTGTTCTTCTGCAAACACACACACTGTTTGCCTCCCACTCCCCACCTCGACAAAGGAAAGAGACATTCGACAAAGCAGCCTCTGACATTACAGCTTAATTCCTCGGTAAATACACTATAGAGCAACAACACCTGCTGTCGTCCTCCACTGCCAACCCTCCTCTGAGTTTTAGAAAGGCCCTCCATGCAGCCAGGGCTCATTCACACGTCTGTGTTTATGAGTCCAACTCATTATCTGTAAGAGGAGTGGGTCACACATCCCTTTGCAAACAGGACTGTGTGCTGAAACTGAGAGAGAAAGAGAGCATTGCTGCAGGTGACAGCAGTATTTTTGGAGGTGTTGTTGGATGTGTCACGGTCAAGTAAGAGTCCTTGGTTTGCTTCCACTTTTTTTGTAGCTCTGATTTGATCCACAGAGAGGAGTTCAACCTCTCAGGAAATTGTACTGCTGCAGCTTTTTAGAGCCCAAGGTCATCAGAATTTATTGCATTCCTTAATTGGAGTCTTCTTTGGCTCACTAAACCTCCACAGCCTGAGCAACTCTTCACTATCTGTTTTTTTTTTTTTCTTCATTTCCAGGTATTGTCTGATGATTTGTGTGGGGTATTGGGGACTTGTTCCTCTGCTGTGATGTTGGGGGACCAGAGGAAAGCCTTGAACTCCTGATTAACAAACACAATATTGAACTTACTTCTCTCTTACTTCTAGTGGGATAGAATGAAACGCTCTGCCTCTTGTTTGCCTTGTTGTTGTCACACTAACATGTTTCATGTGTGCTCTGCCCTGATCATTACATGTTGCATCTGTGAAGGTGTGAGAGAGAAAATAAATTCAGCTGAACTACAGAGCACACACAGTTTTATCTCATGATAACCGTTCAGTGAGAGCTTTGTAAGCAGCAGTTACAATGTTTTGAAAGATCACATGTGCATCGTAAATCTACAGAGAAATGGCCATTCACAGCCAAATGCTACATTTGAGCAAATCCTTAGATTGTGCTTTTTTCCATCTCATTTCACATCAGATAATGGCCATGTAGCAGAGGAAAAAAGAGGTAATATCTCTTCAGTGATAAGATTAAGTTTCTTAGTGGTCTGCTCTCACTGTGGCTTAGGGGGGCGAAAGCTCCTAAAATGAGGTGTCATTGCAAATTACAGGAGCAGCTGAGGCCCAGCGCGCCTTACCGGCTATGCTCACCCATCTGGGTGGCACCCACAGTAATCACTCCTGATCTGGCCCACAGTGAAGTAACAGAAATCGGTGCTGATGTGGTATTTGTCAGCGGCTGTGGTGAGGGTGGGGGTGGAGGCAAGATGCATCCCTCCCCCACCACTACCACCACCTTTCCTAACACAATCTACCTGTGTTGGAAAGAGGAAAAACATTTTCAATGGAACCAAATTAAAGTGGTATAAAATAAGACTTAAGGTGAAACCAGGAGATGAATGCCAACAACAATCAAAGAAGGAGATTCACAATGAAGATGAAAACATACGATTCTCTCACAGGATCTAACCAGACAAATACTTGAGATATGAATAGCTATTCCCACGTGTTGTTTTTAGCGATGTATACGGTCTCATCAGGTGTCTGGAGCATCTGTAGATACATGTCTCTGTGAGATCATAACATATAGTTTATTCAAATCACAGTATTCTACCCTGTTGGACAGTATTCTGTATCAGCTTGCTCTTCATTGAAGCTATATGATCCTGAGTAAAATATTCAAACCCATGAGTTTATGGCTGCACCATTACATGTGCAAGATGTCCTGTGCATCTTTTTTTCAGCTTGTATATTAGGTTTATTTGGAAACATTGGAATATCAACTATAATTTCATTTAAAATTCCGTGGGTTTGAAAAATGTCTGTACTGAGTGACCGAAAAGGGTGGAAGAGAGGCTTAAAGGGACTGTTTGTTTCTTCTTACACATATAAAGCATTGCGGGTCGGTGTCCCATGCCGGTCGCGTGTGGCTATGCTGTTCAGACACAGACTCCAACGCAAACTACACGGAAGCACCAAAACCACAAAGTTCTTTCTAGAGAAGCTCGTCTGTTAAACAGTGTTAACTCTTCCTGCTTCAGCCTCCCGACCGCGGTCAGAAGACAGAGGGGAGACCGTAGCTTTGGTCTCCAGGGCCAAATTCTCTGCTGTACTCTGCTCCTCTGCCTGCCTTCACTCACACACCGTGCTCCTTCTCGCTCCACTCTCACGTGCATGCGCGCACACTTCACACTTCAGAAGAGTTAGTTTAGCTCTGAGAATATCTAGTGAATGTACAGTGGACGTTTGTGCAGAAATAACTGCTGCAGCTCCTCCAGACCAACAGAGGTTTCCCGTGTCTTGTGAAGTGACGGAGCTCCGCAGAGAGAAACGTTATCGTCTCCGACCAAAACTCCGGTGTCTCCCCTGTTCCCTC
>CAKALU010058470.1:0-34936 GCA_916700995.1 Hozukius guyotensis | reverse complement strand
GTCATTTTGTAGTTGCTTTGCATCTCTCTGTAGTCGTTTTGCGTCTCTTTGTAGTTGCTTTGAGTCTTTCTGTAGTCATTTTGTGTCTCTTTGTAGTTGCTTTGCATCTCTTTGTAGTTGCTTTGCATCTTTCTGTAGTCATTTTGTGTCCTTTTGCATCTCTTTGTAGTTGCTTTGCATCTTTCTGTAGTCATTTTGCATCTCTTTGTAGTTGCTTTGCATCTCTTTGTAGTCATTTTGTGTCTCTTTGTAGTTGCTTTGCATCTTTCTGTAGTCATTTTGCATCTCTTTGTAGTTGCTTTGCATCTCCCTGTAGTTGTTTTGCATCTCATTGTAGTTTCTTTGCATCTCTCTGTAGTTGCTTTGCATCTCTGTAGTCAATTTGTATCTCTTTGTAGTTGCTTTGCATCTCTCTGTAGTCATTTTGTGTCTCATTGTAGTTGCTTTGCATCTCTTTGTAGTCATTTTGTGTCTCTTCGTAGTTGCTTTTGCATCTCTTTGTAGTCATTTTGTGTCTCTTTGTAGTTGCTTTGCATCTCTCTGTAGTCATTTTGCATCTCTTTGTAGTTGCTTTGCATCTCTTTGTAGTCATTTTGTGTCTCTTGTAGTCGTCCTGTTGTAGTTGTGTTGTCTGTTTTTGTAGTCGATTTGCATCTATTAGTTGTTTTTTTTGTGTCTCTTTGTCTTTTGGCAACACTTTGCAGGTGAACCCAAAGAACTCTCTTGTGCTGCTGCTGGTTCATGAACTGTACTTGAACTTTAGTATTTACTTCACAGTGGAGATGAAGAGAGGCGGTCTGACTCTGGTCCAAAGCTTCCTGCCATAACAAATCCACACTGACACTCCTGAGCATATACAATATACTACAGCACACTACACAAAATATTATAGGAAACCACCTAAAGAAACCTAAGATGCAGGATCGAAGCAATTCTGGTTTAAATTGCTTTACTAATTGTTCTGTATTTGAATGAAATGTTGAGGAAAAATAAACAAATACTGGATTGGATTTGATGGGAAGACAATATACATCTAAATACTTTGATCTGGAGCAAAAAAAAACGTGATCGAGACATTCATTGTTTTAACTGAACTCTGTGACTTTACAACAGTAATGTTAACAGTCACTTCACACACACACACAGACACACACACACACACACACAGAGGCTCTGACCTCGACCTCTCTGGCCCCGGTGGCTTGAGCCCGATCAGTAATCCATCCGTGATCACAATGCAAAGAAGAACCACCTCCAGCATTAAAATAAAGTCTACTCAGGATGTTTAGAGACAAAGAAAAGGGAAAGCGAGAGAGCGTAGTAAATTAATCCCATCAATCCACAAACGCCCACATCAGCGTTAACTTTCTATGACTGCAGGGTGGTGAACGGTTAACACACAGTTTTTACACCAGAACATGGCTCAGAGGCAGCCTGTCATTATCAGTCACTGAAAGCATGATGATTGTGAAGCCCACCGATATATATGATTGTTTAGTTATTCACAGCATCAATAACACTTATTGGAATAGACAAGCATTATGTTATTATCAGCATTCCCTAAAGTACTTTTATGTAAGAGGGGCTGGGCATTTTCCAGAGTAGTGGATGGATGTGGACGCATGCCGGAGCCACAAAAAGCTCACTAAATCTGAGTATTTATTAGGATAATCTCCGCAAAATCCACTCCAGTCTGGCAAAACACCTCATCTCTGATAGATAAAAAAAAAAAAGGCTGATGTGATGTGATGAAGCTAAGAATAGGGTTTGCTAGTGCTAGTAGGAATCTTCCCTCCTCATGAGTCACACAGCATGAACTGATGATGAGCTGGAAGGAAAACATGCAACATGCAAATCTTAAAAAAAAACAACCCCATATATTTGAAGCACCTTTTCTTCCTGCATGTCTGTCTCTCCCTGCAAGCATGCACCGGTTTCCTGCACAGCTTTGCGCATTATGTCACCATGCTAAAATCCTATTTGGCACACACAGCTGGGTTTTGCAAAAGGTGTATCACCAGAACACCAGCAGCACTATGCACACACACATCTGGATACACACACACATCTGGATGCACAAACAGCAGTCATTTTATATTATTTCTCACCTTTTTAAAACTCCAAACACATTCGCACACATTGTTACGGATGTCTGTTTCCATCAGCCTGCAGCAGGGCGGGTCGTGGAGCAAAGTGGCATCCAGATGGAGCAACCAACACAACCCAGAAAGATGATGTGGAGTGATGGAGAGATGGAGATGCTCTGCTCAGCTTCAGCACCAAAGACTGACTGACTGACTGCGGTGTGTCTGGTGTAGCTGGTGTTGCCCCTCCCACAGACAACCAGAGAGGCTTCCTCCACCTACTATCTCTTTAAAACAACTTACTTTACACATATATATCTCCCTGAAGCTTTAATTATATCTAAATCCTCATTTTAGCTCCTCTAAAGCAGTAAAAGGTGCCTGTTCTCCTCTCTGGATGCTATTGTGTCTGTGATCACCTGACTCAGCCCCACCTTTCCTCTCATTTTAGCCCATTAACCAGGGTTTTTTTTAAGTCTTAACACACAAACACAGCTTTATCTCCTCAGTAGTGTAACTCTTACCTGCATAGCCAGCGTACAGCCATCTGAACTGTGTCGGTAAAGTGCGCAGCTCCGCCTGATTAAAGGCTATAAACATTAGCCCACCTAGCTAAGCTACCTTCTAGTTAGAGTTACTTTTCCCGTTGGCTCATCACGAGTACGAACTAACGCGGAGTTTCTCTTCTCTGTCTCTCATTTTTTCATTTTACCCGGTGTTTAGTTTCACTCGACGATTAATGGGTGTTTAATTAACGTGTAATAAACACGTATTGAGGTAGAGTTAATTACGTTAACGTGTTGTTTTGTCGGGGTTAGACTGAACTGTTTTAACGGATTGTTAAATGTTGGTTGTCCAACATTTGGTGCGCTCCATTTTGGAATGTGGACGTGCCGTTTGATACGTAGCAGGAAGGGCGGGTGTAGTGAAAGCTTCGATTTCACCTAAAGACCTGAAACATGTGGATTATTTAATTTCATCGTTTAATTATTGATGTTTTATCAACGAGGTTTTGCAAAGTAACACATACATTTTTATATATATATATATATATATATGTATATATATATACATATATATATACTGTATATATAAATAATATATATGTAATATATAGATATATAGATATATAATATATATATAATATTTCTGTACATGTTATCAAAATTAATATTATTCATTGATACCTTTAGATATAGTTGTAACCTGTATTCTTAATTAAATTTGTGAATCCAGTTATTATTATTTATTTTTTTAAAACTGCATTTTAAAATACAATTTTAAATTCCATTATTTCAGATTTTTTCATTACAAAAAAAATCAGTAAATATATTTCACAGTATAAATATAATATAAACAATAACATAAATTTGTGATTAAGGTAATTAATTAAATTTAAATACAAATTAATTTGGAATTAAATTTGTGGATCCAGTTATTTATTTATTTTTTCAAAACTGCATTTTAAAATACAATTTTGAATTCCATTATTTCAGATTTTTCATTACAAAAAAAAATCTGTAAATATATTTCACAGTATAAATATAATATAAACAATAAAATAAATTATACAACAATTAAAATGTAAGGAAAGAAAAATATGAATAAAAACAAAAAAACAACAATCAGGATCTGTTAAACAATTGGAATAAATTTGAAATGTCTAAATAATAAAAATTAATAATTTTTGCCATTTTAGCATTTTTATTCACATCCTAAAAATAATCAATATAAGTAAAAGTACTGCATTCAAAATCAAATAAAAGTAAAAAAAAAAAGTAGGCCTATTAGCATCAAAATATATTTAAAGAATTGATTGAATTAATTAATGTATTTTTAAATGACGTACTTATTGACTGTTTTATGGTGTTTTTGTAAATACCTTATACAATTTGAACTATTAATTGATTATTTAATTTGTAAATTCTTATTATAGTTCTTTTTATTGCCCATTAAAATGTCAAATAATGAATTACTTTGTAATTTAGTCCATTTATTCATAGATGAATGGTTTTTTATTCATAGATGAATGGTTTGCAAATACAAAACGTACCCATCAAACAAATATATTTCTAATACATCAGGCTTCAGAAACAAATACAGCATGTTTTTCAAGTTAAAAAAATACACCACGCAACTTTTGGCTCAATCTTTTTATTTTTGTTCTTTATTTCTTATAATAAAGACATTTTACATTTTCAAGGGCGTTTACCAATAAATCCATTTCAAGAGACTCGATGTCTCTCTCTAAAGGCAACTGACGAGTACATAACATGTACAGAAGGGAACAAACAAAAAACTAAAAAATAAGAAAAATATATACATTTTTAATGCTAAAGTGTTTTAGAGTAAAACACTTATAACTCGTCTGGAGACTGTTAATGCAGAAGTGTATTAAATAGTTTGGGAAGTAGTGAGCATCCAACTGGATGAATGAGACTTGGATTATACTGCACAAGTTGTGTGAGACGGATGTTTTGCTGTTGTTAAACGTGGCCTCCATTTACTTCAATTCATCAAGACTTTACTCTGTTTTCAGATTCTCAGTTCACCGTGGAGGAATGAGAGAAACACAAAGTTCTCTTTGTGTATTCAAGGTAACACGGGGTGAGTAATTGATAAACAAATGATAATTTTGTGGGTGAAGTACAGAAGTGAATCACAAGTTGCTAAATGCCAAAGGGATACCCTTTAAATGTCTTGTTTTGTCTGACAAACAGTTTAAAACCAAAGACATTTAGTTTACAGTAAATGTCACGTCCATAAATGAATCATCTAATCATCAGTGGTTCCCAACCTGAGGGGACCTCTTTTCTATCACTGAACGACTCCCGACTAAGTGACATATATTATGGATGTTTCATATTATATTAAATGCATAACAATAAGAGTACATACCAACCTATAAACGGTACAATTAACCCAAATAGTGAGTGTTTTAGATGAATTTTGAGCAGATTATTTCCTGTGAATGTTTCATCAGAGATGAGTTTCCTGTTAGTTTTAGGAACGTTTAATACAATTATCTGTATTGTGTATTTTTTTAACAATCATTCATACTTAATAGGCTTCTTTTTTTCCTCTCCCTGACACTTGGCCGTTGTTCTTTTAGCTCTTTGGTTGTTTTACTCCTCTAATGCAGGATGAGGCTGTTTAGCAGAGAGGGAAGGCTCAGTGAATATAACTTGTGTTCAGATCTTCACCGTCCCCTTATCCTGTTTATATCTTAAATAATAATCCAAACTTTATAATAATAGTTATAAAATAAATTCATTTTTCTTTTACAAAAATGAATGAAATGATGACATATATTCCAACTGTATATTTGTTTAAAAATGTTGTCTTACACCCCTTAAAATCAAGAAGGCCTCGCAACCTGTGAAGCTTTGGCGACACCTAGTGGGGGTCGAGACCCTCAGGTTGGGAACCAGTGAACTAACTGACAGTGTTTCAACTCAGGGCTGGGCAATATATCAATATTATATATCGATATTGTGATATGAGACTAGATATTGACTTAGATTTTGGATATCATAATATGGCATAAGTGTTGCTGCGCGGCATTACAGTAAAGTGATGTAATTTTCTGAACGTATCACACTGTTCTAGCTGTTCTATTATTTACCCACTTAGTCATTATATCCACATTACTGATGATTATTTATCATTATTACACGGCTTTGTTGAATACTCGATTCTGATTGGTCAATCACGGCGTTCTATGGCCTGTTATTTCTATATAGCAGACCGTTGCTATGTAAAACAGACCGTTGCTATGTAAAACAGACTGTTGCTATGTAAAACAGACCGTTGCTATGGGCGGAGTTCTGATGTCGCATCGCCCTGTCTGGGTTTATTTCACAACGATGACCGGCTCGCTGTACATTATCCCTTACATAATCTCATTGTGTAAATATTTTATAAAAGCACCAATAGTCAACCCTACAACATCGTCGCAATATCGTTAGAGGTATTTGGTAAAAGATATTGTGATATTTGATATCTTCCATGTCGCCCAGCCCTGTTTCAGCTGTACAGTGTGTTATGGCAAACTGCATCCTCAGACTTCTACTCGTCACTTCTTGAGCAGAGGTGCATTCTGGTAGTTGGAGAGGAGACACGCCACGGTGAATAACTGAGTGATGCTCCCTGAGATGGAGGAGGGGATTTCAGTATCAAACAGTTTGTTTTCCTTCACCCTCCTAGTTAACCTCTCCACGTGGACTCTCAAACGGGTCTCGAGACCATCATGTGCTGACGTTTGGTTTCCTTTAGACAGGAAGGCGGGCCGGTGAACTTTTCCAGGGACGAGGTCATCTACAAGGAAGCCCTTATCAACCATCACAGCCCTGTTAGGGGACAGCAGAGGTACGATGCCTGATTGTCTGAACATCTCTTTATCACTCACAGAGCTGTCGTAGAGTGCTGACACAAATGTTAGAGCCCCGTGTGGAGCCATGCCCACCATGGCCTTAAAGGTGCAGTGGGACTTGTATAAAGAGAAAACGTCATTCTGATGTAGCGGGGAGGACGGCGCTTGGCAGCGCAGCTCTGTGCAGTCAATGATCACCTGGGTGTCTGCGTACTCCCTGAACTCAGGAGGAAGATGAGCTCTGATCTGTTCAGGTGTCAGCCAGGTGCACACAGATCCCAGCAGGCGGTAGAGGAAGTCGGCCCACGTTATGATGATTCTGCTGACCGTTGTGGTTTGGATATTAAAACGGTGGCTGAGCTCCCTCTGGGTGCAGCCAGTCGACAGGAAGTTTAGAAACAGGAAGAACTCATCTATGGGGGCCAGTTTCTGCTGTGGAAAAATGGGGAAAATGCATGATTAGTATTATACAGTATATCTCTTTTGTATTGCTGTGGTAAGGGGTTAAACTGGGCTCAGCCCCGGTTCACACGCTCTTCTATGCCGGTGTCACCAGGTCATTTTGCCGGGGCTGAAACCCTGAATATTATTTTAAATGCTGCGAAGCTCGCCAAAAAACGTAATGTGTGTGAATGTATGATAGTCTTCGTAACATAACAGACTTTCAAAGTAAATGCAGGTCTCTAAACCAACTGTGTGTTTGTGTGTCACCGCGGGAAGAGTAGAGGAGAAATGGCAAAGAGAAGGAAGGTTAAGAAGTTAACCCATGTCGTATGATTTATAATATGAGATACATTTGTCTTCATCGTGATTGCAGGTGCTGTTTTATTTTATTTTACAACCCTCACGTTGCATTAACATTACTTTACTTGATGGCGTGGCACCAAAACAAACTAAAAACGGTTTTACTACAGGTGAAAAGTGTACGTGGTCCGTGTGCAGCAGCCCACTGCTCCTAAAATACTTAGGATGGGTTAAATGCAGAGGTCAAATTTCATGTATGTACTATATCAAATAAAGGTTTCTTTTTCTTCTTCACTACATTGTATCTGAAAATTGTGTGAGTGAAAGAAAAAGTTTTTAATATTTCAATAAACTAATGTTAAAGAGGAGAACTTTTGCACACCTGTAGGTCGACAGGTGCGTAGGAGATGACCTCAGGTCGACAATATCGAGCAAAAAAAGACTCCCACACACTGTCCTCTTCACTTGCAGTGAGAGATGTTTAATTTTAACAACGTTTCAGTACACAGACCTTCATCAGGGTGTTTTTCTGGTTATTAACGTGATGAAGGTCTGTGTACCGAAACATTGTTATAATTAAATATCTCTCACTGCAAGTGAAGAGGACAGCTGTTAACGTACAGCGGTGGAAGAAGTACTCAGAGCTCTACTTAAATAAAAGTAGCAATAATTAATGCAAATTGATTTTAACGGCACTAAATTCTTTAATGCATTAACACAACTTGCAATTTTTAGGTTGTAGTGGGCTCAGTTTTAACGCTAGAGTGAAGATACTGGCATCATATGAAACAAAAAAAATCTAAAGAATCAATTGATACCAACCATGTCATACTAGCTTGTCGGGAAGGAGGTTAAATAACGCTCCAAACTTGTGCTAAATTTTGGCGAGGAAAAACTGGCATGGCCTTTTTTAAAAGGGTCCCTTGACCTCTGACCTCGAGATGTGTGTGGATGGATGGAGTGACTTTTACAGTGGCAGTCATGTACTTACTGTGTGTCTACTGAAAGCCTCCTCTCTCTCAGCAGAGGATCCTTTGGCCCTTGTGGTCCGGACCATCCTGGATGTCGCTGGTTCCATTAGAGTCCAGAACGCCATCAGATGATCGTAGGAGGGGAACCTTTAGAACAAAATAATACACACTTTATATACTCTGGTGTTTGTAGTCAGGATACTGTGATATTCCCTGAGTGAGTCTTCTAAAGACATAGAAGTAATGTGAAAACGGGCCAAACCATTTTAATGGAGTGGCTTTAAACATTTATAATAGATAGATAGATACACAGTAAATATACATATCAACACTAAAGATAAATATCTATAGTATACACAATATAAAGAATATTAGAATGCACTATAAATATACCAGACTACTACAACTAACTTAGAAAACATAAAATATAAACATAGAATAACAATAAAATACTATATACAATAGCAATTATAATGTTATAATAATAATAACTTAAAAATGTTCACTGTTTGTGGCTATTTTTAAAATGTACTTTACATAATAATGACACGCAATCTGCTTCATATTAAAGTTAGAATACTTCCTGATTCAGTCTCTATAAAATATATATATTAAAAGAGCATTCATGGCTAAACAGTATTTATTTCTTTGCACTAAAATAAGATAATCCTTTATTACGTTCCACAGCGGGGAAATTTGCAAACAATAAGAGACATCAGTAAAAAAACAAAACAAGATATAATAAATAATAAACAATAAAGATATAATAAATAAGTAAACAGTAAAAAACAAGATATTAAAGAATAAACAAAATGAGTGGTTACACTATTTGTATTGTTTACACTTACAGAATACTTGACTTGTATATAGACGTTTTTAATTAATTTCATATTTTATTGTTGATCATTGGTACTTTATATATATATATTTATAATATTTATACACCTATTTTGTCACAATTTGTGTACATAACAGTCCTGTCTATTATTTACCTTTATTTGTTGTCCTTGTCCCTAGCTGTTATTACTATTTATGTGTAAATACCTTCAGAGAGATGCATAAAAACCGGAGTTTTCTCCTTGTATTTATGTATTCGGTAAATAAAACTTACTCTGAAGTAACATTACTGAGTTAAGAGCATCATTAAACATTTCTAAAATGATTATAAATCACAGTGAACTGGATTATTGATCTTTTATCAGTCTTACCTGGTGTAAAATAAAATATCTTGTGGTGATCCAGCGAACCGCTGCAGCCCACACGGGTCATGTAACCGGGTTTGTCCCGGGTCCAACGCTTCAATCTCCCGCAGCATCCCGTCATAGTGAACCCGATCCACGACGACGCTCTTACTGGAGAAACAGTACTCGTGGTCCACAACGACCGGCACCACGTCTTCGTCTGTGTGCTGGGTCGGCTGGACGGTGTCTGCAGGCTCCTCCGGGTCCGGGTCGGTGGTGTCGGACTGGACTGCTGGCGGCGTTCTGGGTCGTACCGGGAACTCCCAAACCCCAAACCGGGTCTCTGACTCCGCGTAGTTATTCCAGTGAAACAAAGTGGGAACGGCGCCGAACTTTAACGTCCTTCTTCCCTGAGACGTAACGATGAGTTTATCTCTACTGAAATGTCTGCTACACACCTTAATGTGACTAGTCGCCGTTAAACAATCCCGCCGGATTCTGTCCAACCACTTGAGACGGAGTTCTGGGTCTTTAGGGAACCGGTGGAAGCTCAACACGGAGTTGTACCGGCTGGAGTTAGAGCACAGCGGAACACAACAGTGCTCGTGTGACCCGTTTCCCATCCGCTGGTACCGGTGGACGCTCTTTACGTTATAAGTTCGTTTCATGTTGGTGTTTACAGGTGGCTGTTTACTAGGTTTAGATTTCTATTAGCTGCTCTCAGCCAGCACGACAGCCAGCTCTGAACCGGAAACACATATGACCACCGTATGACGTCACTGGGGAAACCGGAAGTACGTGAGCTACAATTGTGCACAGCGCCACCTGCTGGCCTGGAGGAAGAAATATACTCAGGACATTATGAGAAAGTCCATGCAGTTTTTGGTGGAAAGATTGTTCCAAAAGTCAAGTTTCATGAGAAAAGACATGCCGTATATGTTTCTGAAGCAGATGTATTAGAAATATGCTGTGTATTTGTTTGATAGGTGAATTCTATATTGTTAATTTGAAACCCCGCTGGCTCAATCCGTCATTTAAAAATACATTAATAGATTCAATAAATTCTTTAAATATATTTTGATGCTAACAGGCCTACTTTTCTTTTACTTTTACTTGATTTTGAATGCAGTACTTTTACTTGTATTGAGTATTTTTAGGATGTGAATAAAAATGTTAAAATGGCAAAAAAATATTAATTTTTATTATTTAGACATTTCAAATGTATTCCAATTGTTTAACAGATTTTTGTATTCATCTTTTTCTTTCCTTACATTTTATTTGTTGTATAATTATATTATACATTAATAATAATATATTATTATATATTATTTTTATATTATATTTATACTGTGAAATATATTTACTGTTTTTTTTGTAATGAAAAATCTGAACATGTTTATGTATCTACTGTATCAAACTTTCTAAATAAATATGGAGAAAAAAATAATTACAGAATATAAATATAGTTTGGGAGAAACCCCGCCCTGCTGGCTCAATCCGGGGCTGCGCCGGTGGAGTTTTTCGAGCCCACCTCTTAGTGGGAGTCATGTGACCATGTGGCTGGTTGTGTTTGCAGAAGGACATGAACTCATAATACCAGAGATACTAAAACCAGCATACTGTGTACTGTAAAGGTTACTGAGGAGCAGCAGTTTAGAATGGCAGCTAAAACAACAACAGCAGCAGGCTGTTTAACCAGGAGGCTGTTTGGTTCTTTTACCCTCCTCTCTCCACACAGCTTATCAGCACTGAATATCCGGCAATGCAGCTCCAAACTGGCAACCCAGCAGAAGAAAACACCAAAGGTTCGTACAGTAAATCATGATAATGTGTTAAATATACACAATCTAAGCATTACCAAGTTGAATATTTGACTTACAGAAAGTGTTATGTCCTCAGCAGCTTGTTTACAACCTTTGGACCAGCATGCATGTGTGTGTGTTGCCAGGTTGCCATGATACTGTTGCCATGTTTTCAGTTTATATGCAGAAGTATGGCTCAGTAATACAGTACCACAATTTAAAATACTCCATTACATTCAAAATGCAGTGGTGCAAGAAATATTCACTACAGTGCAAAATACTCAAGTACAACAGTACTACATAAGTCCTGCATTCAAAATCTAAATACACATACAATACAAAAGTATTAGCATCAAAATGTACTTAAAGTACTAAAATTAAAAGTACTCAGCATGCAGAATGGCCCATTTCAGATTTATATTTTGCATTAAAAATCTAATAATCTGCAAAGTAACTATATCATGGCAACATGGCAACACATACATGTTTTCAGCTTATATGCAGAAGTATGGCTCAGTAATACAGTACCACAATGTAAAATATATTATAATATTACAAGTTAAAGGTAGGCCTACACATTCAAAATGTAGTGGTGGAAGAATTAAAATACTCAAGTATTGCAGCACTACAAGTCCTACTTTCAAAATCTAAGTACAAAAGTATTACCATCAAAATGTACTTAAAGTACCAAAAATTAAAATTCTCATTATGCAGAATGGCCCATTTCAGAATAATGTAAGCTGTATTATATTATTGAATTATTCATCATTTATCATTATTTATTATAATTACTTTATACAGTATACTGTTGGGTAGTTTAATCCATAATAATACATCATCATTTATAAGTTGATTTATATTTTGCATTTTTATTCTAATAATCTGCAAAGTAACTAAAGATGTCAAGTACATGTAGTGGAGTAAAAAGTACAATATTCGCCCATAAAATGTAGCTTAAACCATAATAATAAAATAAAATAAAATAATTCTGCAATTTGCAGTATAACAGCAGCACAGGGGGACAGTGCAAACTACAAGAGGCATCAGTAAAAAAATAAACAATATATAATAAATAAGTAAGTAAACAATAAAGATATAATAAATAAGTAAATGTATAATTTATATATGTATAATTGTATATAATTAATGTATCATAATTTATTTGTTGGTTATATTTTTGTACAGTAATCTAAATCTACAATATTTTCCTCTGAGATGTAGTAGAGTAGAAATATAAAGTGAAAATATTCATAATATAAGTAAAGTACAAGTACCTGAAATTTGTACAGTATAGTACTTTTGTAAATGTACTAAGTTACATTCCACCACTGAGAAATACTCTGAAAAAACTGCATATTTTCCACAAACATGAACTAAATTGCAAACTGATAACTCAGACTGTTTTAATGATTAAATTAAATTCATCTGACTGTGTTCTGTATACGGCGACTGTGACTGAACCAGTAAAACCAGTACAGTAGTGTCTACCTGTTTGCTGGTCTCTGAGTCCTGCGTCGTGTTCTCCGCCTTGCTGCTCGTCTCATCCTGCAGGCTGGTTACAAATGATAAGCAGGCTCCTGTTGAGAAGCTGTTTATTTAAACCACGTGATGTGTTTCTGTGAGTGCAAAAACTTCTACTGTTTACTCAGTTTATTCAAACTCCTCAGTTATTTCTGACACAACCACGCCTGCAGAGTGGCACCCTGCCCTTCAGCCCTGATCCTAAACATGACATTAACATGGGTATTTATGTAAAGGAGACTTTTAGTGTTTAAGGAAGGTTTACAATGTTGGATACATTTAGGAATCTGAAGGAGAGCAGAGTTGTTCAGCTCAAGTTTATCTTTTGGAGAAAGCTACAAAACTATAACTGAATACAGAATAATCAAATAATAATGTGAAATAATTAGAGTGTAAAAAGTAAATATTTTACATCCAATTAGTTAAAAAAAACATTTAAACTTTATTTATTTTACTATTTAGTGGAAGAATAGTTTTTTTTTATTTCACTTTTAACACACCTGAATCTCCGACCAGTGGCGTTGCATCGTGGGTAATGTAGGCTCCAGATTTTGACAAGGAAACATTTATATCCATTGACGAATTCAAGGGCATCATAAAGAATGTGGTGATAGAGGCATGTGGTTGTTTTTCTTGTGAGGCCACTGAGTTAAACTGCTGTTCTTCTTCTGTTTTATGTGAATTATTGTATATCATATTGTTATATTTTATTGTGTTGTGATTCTGTATGGATGCTACCTTGGCCAGGTCTCTCTTGCAAAAGAGATTTTGATCTCAATGGGACTTCCTGGTAAAATAAAGGTAAATAAATAAAAGAAATAAATAAGGAAGAAGAAGGTGTGGTATAAAAATGACAATATCTCTGGTTCTGCTCTATTGATTTTAGAGCTGCAACGATTAATCGATTAGTTGTCAACTATTAAATTAATCTCCAACTATTTTGATAATCGATTAATCAGTTTGAGTAGTTTTTTAGGAAAAAATTTATTCTCTGATTGCATCTTCTTAAATGTGAATATTTTCTGGTTTCTTTACTCCTCTACGACAGTAAACTGAATATCTTTGAGTTGTGGACAAAACAAGACATTTGAGGACGTCATCTTGGGCTTTGGGAAACACTGATCAACATTTTTCACAATTTTATAGACCAAACAACTAATCGATTAATCGAGAAAATAATCAACAGATTAATTGTTAGTAGTAGCCCTAATTGATTTTGGATTTTAGGAGTTTAATGCTAAATCAGTGGAGTTCTTAAGTCGCAGGGTGTTGAGCTTTCTGAGCCACCGTAGAAAGGTGATGATTATGGAGGAATTTTTTAGAGCAATTAAATGGAGACTGAAGAGGTGGACCGCAGACCAGGAATGACACACTGGAGGTTTATTTACGTCTTGAATTCAAGGAGAATCGAGTCAGAAAATACAAGTCAACAAGTTAACAAGTGTGCCGCTAACCCAATTCTGAGGAGCCTCTCACCAGAGAAGACTTTTTGCTGCTGGAGGCAAACAGGCAAGATAATCCAAACATGGTAATGTCTATAAAACAACACATGGATATCAGTGAGTCAGGAATGTGTGCATGTTTGCAACTGTTGTATGAGATTCTCCCCCCCTTTGTGCCAACCTTGGAAGGTAGACGAGAAAACAGGCTGGCCGATTATCAGAGGCCTTCAACATGTACCGGGGGGGTAGTGAGACACGGCTAGAGAATGACCAGTGACCTGGTCCAAATGGTTTCACTATATCATTTTAAGAAATGATATAGTTACAGAACATACGACACAATAGAATAAAATACAAATAAGATCAAATAAAATAATAATCAATGAAACAGAGGAGAAAAAAATAATAACAATAAATAAATCAAAATAAATAAATAAAATAACTGACCTTGTGACCTTGTTTTTATATTTCTATGTAGAGATCTGCCTTCAGACCAGCAGCCAGCTCCACACACGACTGGATTGGTCCACCGAATCCTCTGTCCAACCTGCGGCCGATCCTTTACCACGTCCCCGAGAACGAATCGGAGCTGGAGACACGTCTGAGACACCTGAGGCAGGAGACGGAGGACTGGAACCACGACTTCTGGACCAAACAGAACATCAGCTTCAGCAAGGTGGACATAGTTTTATTGATTCAGGACACTGAGACGGAGTGTCTGCTGCACAGAAGCGATGCATTTGTTGTTTATGGAAAAGCAACCTCAGTTTATTAGGAATATATACAACAAGATAGCAGACAATACAAAGACAAATCACACATCACCAGGATAATTAAATCATGGAAAAAAACTCCTCATTGTCCACACTAACTTTATTGAAAATACAACATTTCGGTCACCCTGAGATCCTGACGAAGGTCTATTTTTAATAAACTCAGCGCTGCACTTAAAGAATAATAAAAGGTGTTGTCAAAATCAAGAAAGTTATAGGGGAACTTTAGTATTTTTCAACCTGGACCCTATTTTCTCATGTTTTTGTGTCTAAGTGACTAATGGGGACAACAATTTCTCAAATTGGTCCAAAAAAACCACTAAGCAAAGTTTTCTGTACTCCAACACAACATTTACATAATGAGGCAGAAATGCATAAAGAAATGTAAAAAGAAATGTGTAAAGAAAATAATACAGAAATAAATACGTTTTGGGAAATAATATAAGGGATAAAGTGCAAAGGGAAAATTGTGCATACATATATAAATAAATGCATAAATATATAAATTAAAAAAAATAAATACACACATTTAAAAATAAATTTGAATTAAATAAAAAATTAATAAATTAATTTAAGAATTAATAAAAATAAATACATAAATAAATAAAAGGTTAAATTAAACAGAAGAGTAAATAAATAAGGGAATTAATACAAGATAAATATATATGATATAAATATAAGATAAATAATTAAAGAGGCAAATTAAAATAGTAATATCGATTTATGTCACATTTTATCAATTAATTAATGGCTAAATTTATTTATAATATTAATTTGCTACATTTAATGACTTATTTATTTAGGCCTATTCATTTATTATCCAGAGCTGCTGACCTCTGACCTCCTAGTGGAGGCAGCAGAGCGTCCACATATGGAATAGTGTCACATTATTGATCAAGTCTGCAGTATCAGTGAATGTTAAAGTGTCCTCTGCATGCTGAGCTTTTATATACAGCATGTAGGTTCTTATAACCACCAACAGAGAGCAGCATCGCACAACAAAACTGTGCTGTTAGACGTCAATAGATAATAACAGAGATGATATGTACAGTATTAGTATATATAACTTTATTGATCCTCTTTCTTATGCAAAGAGTTATGATCAAAACTTAATGAAGAATTAAATACCTTGAGTTTGATCGCATTTATCAGAGAAGATATTTCAAAAACATATATTAATTTTATGGGAATGTGTTACTATCCCAGTGTTTTGGTTAGTGTATTAAAATAATTGTTATAAAATAGGGGTTCTGTCTACGCTGCATAATCAACAACATAATAAATGACCATTCAAGACTGAGGTCTGATGCATTTCTTTAAAATTTCTTATTAATAATGTCTCTCTGGATAAGTTGAGAATATGGACTCGCTTAGGCCAATTCTGTTTAATTTATTAATTTTAGAATTGTTTGATTTATTGTCTGTGTTAGACAGTATGTATTAGAGTCATTGTCTTGACGCTTGGCTTTATGTTTGTGTTGTAAAATCTAGATGAATACATTTAAAAAACATATATTTTTTATATATATTTATGCTCTCTGCAGGAAAAAGAAGATTTCATCTTTTCTCAACTGAAGGGGAAAGGCTTGACTGTGCGTGATGAGGAAGGTGAGGACGTGCAGCGTTTCTACATATATTAAAGTTTAAACTATTTCGATTAAAGTCTTGAAGATAATTTAAAATCCTCCTGCATGTTTTGGCGTAGATTTTAAATGTATTCACACAACACAACCGTGTTCATTTCTCACCTCCTTTTTCTCCTCTTTTGCCTTCCTTTCCTCCCTTCCTCCTCACCTCCTTCCTTCCTTCCTTCCTTCCTTTTATCACCTTTTTACCTCTGTCTCCTCCCATCCTCCTTTCTCTCCCCCACCTCCCTCTTTACCTCTCTCCTCTGTTCCTTCTCACCTCTTTCCCTCCTTCTGTCTCATCTTCCCTCTGTTGTTCCTTTCTTCTTCCCTTGCTCCTTTCCTTCTTTCCTTCCTTTCTTTCTCACCTTTTTACCTCTGTCTCCTTTCTTCCTCCTTTTTTCTACCCCACCTCCTTCTTTGCCTTTCTTTCCTCCCTTCCTCCTCACCTCCTCACCACCTTCTGTCTCCTCTCCTTCCTCTTCATCTCCTTCCCTCCTTTTACCTCTGTCTCTCCTCCTCCTCTTTTCTCCCCTACCTCCTTCTTCTCCTTCCTTTCCTCTCCTTCCTCTTCATCTCCTTCTCTCTGTGCTTTCTCTGATCTCCTCTCTCTTCCTCCTCCCTGTCCTCCTCCTCCTCCTCCTCATCCTACCTCTCCTTTCTCCATTGTTAAAAAAAATACAACCTCATTGAATAAATGTGTATTTATGTCCCATCTGGTGATTTACAGAGGAACTGTGTCTTAATGAGGATATAATGTTGTCCTCCGTGTCTCCTCTCCTCCTCCCTCAGGACGACGGCGGTCCCTGAACAGCGAAGAAATGGCCGTGTTTTACAAACGCTTCCTGGACACAAACAGAGAACGACATTCAGATTATAACAAGTGAGTTGTTTTGCAGCTGGTGTCTCCCATGATGCCGCTCGTTGGCTGGGTGGCTGGGATACGTCTCCCTTCTCTGGGTGGTTGGTACTGTATACGTCTCCCTCTACGGGAGCTGTGGGCTTTAAACCAACAGTTATATATATACGGCTGTATCTTGTGTACAGAGAAAATAACAAACACGGCAGCTTTAAGAGCTTTCTGTGAATTAGCATCACAAGGTTAGTGAATCCTCCGTAAAGAGAGACGTGTTCAGCCCACACACATCACCTCTGAAACTGATTTTAGTTTCATTATTTTCCTCTGCGTGGGATTTAAACTCTAACTTTAGATCTATATATTTATATTTGATTAGAGTAAATCAAAGGAATAACGTTTCTTCCCTCCGGTGTTTAATTCTTTCCTGGCTCAGTCTATTTAAAATCTTTATTTAAATGTACTTCCAGAACAATGTTTTAATATTTGTCTTCATCTTTATTTTTTTCCTCTGTCCTTCCTTGCTTCTTCCCTTGCTCCCTTTCTCACCTTTTTACCTCTGTCTCCTCGCTTCCTTCTCTTTTCTCCCTCACCTCCCTCTTCACCTCCTTCCCCTGTCCTTCCTTGCTTCTTCCTTTCTCACCTTTTTACCTCTATCTCCTCTCTTCCTCCCCTTTTCTCCCCAACTCCCTCTTTGCCTTCTTTTCCTCCCTTCCTCCTTCCCTCCCCTTCTTCTTCTTTACCTCCTTCCCTCTGTCTTTCCTTGCTCCCTTCCTTTCTCATTTTTTTATGTCTCCTCTCATCCTCTTCTTTACCTTCCTTTCCTCCTCCTCACCTCCTTCCGTCTCCTCTCCTTCCTCTTCATCTCCTTCCCTTTGTCCTTCCCTTGCTCCTTCATCCTTTTACCTCTTCCTCCTCTTTTCTCCTCCACCTCCCTCTTTACCTTTTTTCCTCCTTTCCTCCTCACCTCCTTCCCTCCCTCCCTCCTTATTTGCTTCTTCCTTGCTTTCTCACCTTTTTAGCTCTGTCTCCTCTCCTCCTCTTCTTTTCTCCCCCACCTCCTACTTTACCTTCCTTTCTTCCTTTCCTCCTCACCTCCTTCCTTCCCTTTGTCCTTCCTTACTCCCTCACCTTTTTACCTCTGTCTCCTCCTCCTCTTCAGTCTATCTAGCATATTTAGACAAATGTACTTCCAGTATAACAAACCTTTTATTCATTTATACAGTGCAGTTTATCTACGTTTACTTCAAACTCTTTGCAGTGTTATACATGTTTAAGGTTAGCAGCTACTAACATACATACATACATACATTTTGTGGCCAATAGATTAAATATTATGAAATGCTTTGTGTTTACAGCAGTACAATTAGTTAACTTCTTTTGTAAAACTGTATTTTCTTTATCTGTTAAGTCATACTGTATCAGTGGATTTAAATCTCTTTTATCCCGTCCTTCTTGTGTCCAGGGAATGGTACCGACGTAACTTCACCATCACCTTTCTCATGGCCCGAGTCACCCTAAAGAACATGTGGAGGACTGTTACTGAAAGACACAACAACAAGAAAAACAGCACTCCTACCACCTGATAATAAATAAAATATTCACTCACCCTCCGATCTTTGTTTTTACTGCATTGTTGTGTACTTCTGTTATTCCAGGAATTAGAAAAACACCTTTCATATCAGGAAGAGATATATATATATATATAGTACTTTTACTTTTGATGTTAATATTTTTGTAAGTAAGATTTTGAATGCAGGACTTCTACTTGAAATAAATATGGTGTGAAATGCAAAGGGAAAATCGTGCAGAAATAAATAAATGAATAAATACATGCATTTAAAAATTAATATAAAATAAATAAAGAATAAATTAAAAAATAAATAGATAAATAAAAAATAAATGCAAAAATAAATATATTAGAAAAATAATAATAAATAAAAATGGAAAATTAAACAGAAGAGTAAATAAATATGGGAATTAATACAAAAATACATATACATATATAAATACATAAATATATATACATATATATATATATATATGTATATATATATATATATAGATTAAATAATAAAATAATAATACAAATAAATAAATAAAAACGAGGAGGAAGAGTAAAAAAAATAAATAGATAAATACAAAATAAATGCAAAAATAAATAAATATACTTAAAAATAATAAAAATAAATAAATAATAAGGAGGAGGAAGAATAAATGCAAAAATAAATAGATAAATTAAAATAAATGCAAAAATAAATAAATATACTTAAAGAATGATAAAATAAATGAAAGGGAAAATTAAACAGAAAAGTAAATATCAATTTAGGTCACATTTTATATCAATTAATTAGTGGAATTAGTTCTGAGTACTTCCTCCACCATATAACCAGTAGTTTCTGTGTTTTCTGTTGAAGTCTTGCATTATTAGGTAAATAAATCTGGCTGCTCTCTGGCTGCACCGCAGCTTCCCCTTTAATCCAGGCCGGAATGATGACATCATTACCGGGGAACAGTGAGGGGGGCGCAGGGTAACGCCATTACACCGCACCGCGAAGTCACCCAGCCAGTCAGTCAGTCAGTCATCCAGAGAGCTGTCATCTTCACGGCCGACTCCTCAACTACTCATTTCGCTCCATGAAGCCGCCATCGAGTTGACTTGTTCCTGCCATGGAACCAGAGGAGAACGGGCTCCGACTAAAGCCAGTGTTTCTGACAGTTAGAGGCTAAGCTAATGTAGCTAGCTGGTCCTCATTAACGGCGGGTTGATGCAGTGAAGTCCAGCGGAATATATCACACATTGTCCCATGGATATTGTGCTTTTATAACTTATATTTTTTTCTACACGTATCGGCAAGAGTTGTCTGTCAAAGGCAACAACATCTCCATTTAAAAAAAGACGGTAAAAAGTGGAGATAAACGGACGTTTACAGTGAAGCAACATCGGCAACGGATGTCCTAAGAGAACGGTGAGAAATGGCTCCGTGTATTTCTTGGAATATTCAACCACCCTCCTATCTGTGTTTTTAGATTCAAGATTGTGGAATCAACAACACCTTGGATCTTGGAGTGTGCATCAGGTAAATGCAGACATGTTGATGGAAATAAGATGTCCAATAACAAATAAAATGTAGGAAATCTTGAGGATCTGCAGGGCATTCATCAGAAACATCAATTAAATATTAAAGTAAATATTAAATTTACTATAAAACCCACCATGCACCAAAAGATTTCCTACATTTTATTTGTTATTGGACATCTTATTTCTATCAACATGTCTGCATTTACCTGTCAACATGTCTAAATTGATGACATAAATTGATATTTCTGATTTAATTTGCTTCTTTATTTATTTACTGTTGTTTAATTTTCCTTTTTATTTATATTATTTTTTTAAAATATATTTATCCATGCATTTATTCTTTTATTTATCCATTTATTTTTTGCATTTATTCTTTATTTGAGGTTAAGTTTAAACATACCCTTTGCAAAGTTTTGGGGGTTGTTATAGCTGTGGTTCACCTAAACTACCCTCTGCATAGGAACGATACCCCCAGAATACTAATATACAGTAAATAAATAAATACTTCCAAAAATGAATACAAAATAAATGCAAAAATAAATAAATACATTTAAAAATGTATAAAAATAAATACACAAATAAATAAATAAATTATTAAAATATGCAACGCCCTCAGTGTAGTCAATAAATAAACAAGACTACCCTCTGCATAGGAACGATAACCCCAGAATACAAATATACAGCATATATGCTCCATGACCATGTTAAAAGAACTTGTAGCTCTCATAAAAATATTTTTAAAAAGAAATAATTAATATATTTACTGCATTGTTGTGTGAATCTGTTATTCCAGGAATTAGAAAACCACCTCTTATATCAGATGGAAGATCTCTTTTCTGTCTGTCTCTATTTCTGATGTGCAGTTGATTGGATCAAATCCCCTTCAGGTACTGAAATATATTTCCACTGCTCACTTGGAGACAGACAAAAAGAAGAGCTGCTGATTTGATTTATTCAGTCTCCATCTTTCTAGTACATTTTTAAAACAGTCTGAAATCTTGAGAATCTGCAGGACATTCATGAGAAACATCAATTAAATAAATGCATGCATAAGTCTGTTCACACCTGCCTGCACTTTACTATAAAACCCACCATGCACCACATGATTTCCTACATTTTATTTGTTATTGGACATCTTATTTCTATCAGTGTGTCTGCATTTACCTGATGCACACTCCAAGATCCAAGGTGTTGGTGATTCCACATAAAGTGTGGCAACATTCCCAGGTGAACAACAGCTACAGTATAACAACCCCAAAAACTTTGCAAAGGGTATGTTTAAACTTTACCTTAAATAAAGATTAAATGCAAAAATAAATATATTTAAAAATGAATGAAATAACTAAAAGGGAAAATTACACAAGAGTAAATAAATAATGGAATTAATACAAAGATAAATAAATAGTAATTATTTATATAAATTCAAATTTATTTTAAATATGATTTTTGCTACATTTGATGACAGATTTATTTATCGAGTCATTTATTGTGTTTACGTTAATTGCAGGAATTAGACGCCTTAAGCACATTAAGTGTGACAGAGAGTGCTAGCTCAGAGTTAGCCCTGTGGTTGGTCTGTGTGTGACAGGGAGGTATTGGCTAACTGGTTCTTCAGGTTAATCCATCTGTAAGTGACAAAAGCAGCAGGAACTATAGGGGGCAACATGCCTGGGAATAGGCAAGGCAAGGCAGCTTTATATGTAGAGCACATTTCAGCAACAGTTTACATAAACATTCAAGAACATTGCGACAAAGTGCAAAAGAACATTGCGACATAATTAAAACAGTTATAAAAACATTAAAGATTAGAAAATAAAAACAAGCTAAAAATAAAAGCTAGGATAGAAGTTAAAATAGAATAAAACACAAAAAGAGTAAAAGCTCTGATTTAAAAGAACTCAGAGTTGGAGCGGTCCTGCAGTTTTCTGGGAGCTTGTTCCAAATATTTGGTGCGTAAAAACTGAACGCTGCTTCTGCATGTTTAGTTGTGACTCTGGGGACACTAAGCAGACCTGATCCAGATGACCTGAGAGGTCTGGATGGTTCAGAACATAGTAGAAGATCAGAAATGTATTTTGGCCCTAAACCATTTAGTGCTTTGTAAACCAGCAGGAGTATTTTGAAATCAATTCTCTGAGAGACAGGGAGCCAGTGTAGAGACCTCAGAACTGGACTGATATGATCCACTTGGTGCACTTGTTGGGCCACTGCAGCACCATAAAGTCTTGATGTTTGTCATGTGATAGCTGGATGTCCCTTTCATTGATATTCAGAGCGGGTTGAGGGCTGTGAAAGCTGCCTGTGTTGAGCTCCAGAGGGACAGTGGATCTCAGTGTGGGACTCACAGCTGGGACACACTGAGAGGGTGTCTATGAATATTTGAGATTTAGGACACAATCTCTGAAGTCAACAAAAAATCTCAGGAACACACAGAAGTATTTCCTGAGAGTTTTGTTTACCATGCATGCCCTGCAGACTTTTCATGTTTAGTCCTCTCATGACAACCTGCAGGGCTCCTCCTCCTCCTCCAGGCTAACACCCCTCTGCTCTCCTGGGACAGCTTGTTGTTGGCTCAGAGATCCCACAAGGTTTTGTGTGCGTTGACACTTTTGTATTGAGTCCTTACTGCTGGTGGGAAATGATAATTATGTGTCGTCGCTGCAGATTCTGTTGTAATGCTGCAGGGTCGGTTTGAGAAGCATAGAGCTCTTCTTCTGCAGGTTAAAGCCAGCATACAAATTAAACATAATGCCTGCTATAAAACTGCAGATATAGTACATTTTATTGTACTGTTGTGTACTTTTACACATGGTACTTCCAGAGAGGTAATTATGAATTAAATATTTGAATTATATTATTATTATTAGTAATTGATTAATCGAGAAAATAGTCATAATCGATGACATTTGAATGAAATATTAAAGATATGTTATGTTTGATATTGATTTGATCACCTGCAAGCTGTTAGTCTTGTTCACGATTGTTAAACAAATAGTCAGACATCATGATCCCATGGTGACAGACAACCAGCTCTTTCATAAGAGCTGATGATGCTATCATCATGAGAAATGTGAGAAATGAGATGCACAGAAATCTTTGATGTCCTAAAGAGGAACTCAGGAGGAACTTGTGCAGTCTCAAAGTTCTTTTTCAACACAGTTTTAGTAACAGTCTTAAAACCTGAAACTTAAACTGTGCAGAAGCAACTTATAAATCAAAGTCAGAGTCTGTATTAGAAATAAATCCAGTATATTCTCTCGGTATCTTTCAGCCTTTGGGGTGCTGCAGCACGGAGCGTTGCCACTACTGTCTCTGTAGATCAGAGCATCTCAAACTACATCTCTGATTCGAAGGATAAATTTAATCTCTCGCCCGAGGCTCGCTCATGGAAATATAAAACAAGTCATTGGTGCTCTTCTTGTCATGTGAGGGCTTACTGCGACTCATTTTAGGAGTTGACACATAGTTTATCACAGCAGCAAATTAATTCACACGCAGCCAGGCAGTCATGTTCAGGCTAATTCAGATTAAGATTATTTTAGCAATACTGTTGTGTTGCCTGTAGGTCCTCCAGACACAGAACACCTAATCTGTCCATTATTGATTCCAATCATACTTGTCATTTCCTGTGTTTCAGCAGTGCAGTGTCGTGTCTCGTGACTGCCTGATTTGTTAACCCTTTTCTTGGTCCCTGAAGCTAATTTCTAATGTTGTCACATGATACATTAGTAAAGGCTTGATAGTTGAGTAAGACAGAAGGAGTAGTGAAATCAGAGACTGCAGCGTGTTCAAGTGTAAAAGGAAGAGCACAAGATGTACTTAAACAACCACGATCATTTTAAAGAGCCTATAATCTGTATTTTTTTTATATCAACAATGGATCTCTTTTTCTTATATTTCTATCAACAGTTCCCTCCAGCTCTACAGAGTTTTATAGTATCTTTCAGCACATTGTTTTTGTTTTTCTGGACTGCAACTTTCTTCCTTAAGGTCCAGATACACCAAGCTGACATCAAAGAACTAGCGGCGATGAAGGCCGACTGTTGCGTCGCCTCACGTCGCCTTTGTCTTCGCCGACAAGTTGCATTTGAACACACCGCAAAGACTACAGCCGATGGCCAGTTAGCACGTATGTTACTTTACTTTGCACTGATTCGTTTAAGCTGAACAGCCAATAAGAGAGATTTCTCTCACCGATGGGCTCCGCCGCCGATTCAACATGCTGAATCTGCCGAAAAACCTCCAACACGGGCAGACTACAGCCAACGGTGCGGGACATATCACAAGAACTACCGACGGCCGACCGTCGGCTTGGTGTGTCAGGACCTGCCTGGCACCAAACGGTAGACAGGCAAAGTTAGAAACTAGCTGGTGAAGAAAATGGAACATTTAGCAGTGAAAATGACAAAACGGAGCTTAAAGGAGAGTGAATACTGGACTTTAATTTGTCAGGTGGACAGAGACACAACTCCAAATGAATGCTAATGTTGCTCCAGGTAAATAAGCAACTGTTGGAAAATAATAGCAGTGTTTGCAGGTGGTTTCTGCTCCCAAGTGGCAAAAATGTTTTGCAAAGTTATTTTGTTTTTGGTCTGTCTTTGGTGTTCAGCGCTCAGAGCTGTTCTGTTTTCTGCACTGGACTTTCCTTCTGTAGGTTGCACTCTTTTTGTCTGGACCGCAGAGGGCCAGCCCTACAAAGTCTTTCACTGAGTGACTGACTGATTGGTCGGCCAAGTGTTGGAGTGTCCTCATTGGCCGTTGCTCTGTCAAAATGAATGCAAATGCAATGCAAATGAGCCCGTCTAGCCGACGCGTCTGGCTCACGAAACTAGTTCTAAAATGAAACCAGATTCAGCAGTGGCGGGGCCTATTTCCTCCTTAAAATGTTTTCAGAAATAGATTTTGGTGGATTGTTTAGACGGAATAACAGAAAGTTGTTTGCCATGTTGTCTCCTGTTTGAAATGGCGAGCAGAAAACCAGGGACCAATCGGGTGCATTCAACGATCGGTTACATCACCGCTTGAATGGCCAGTTGAGTGGAGCAGTGCGTCCCCTAGTGTCCTTGTCGGACCTGGTGGACATGTACCGCTGGATTTAACATTATAGACATGACCACTGACTATTAGTGGAACAATTTAGCCACAAATTGACAGACTGACCGTACACAGTCCAGATATTTTATTTTCAGCTGTGGTAGTCAACGTAGCTGGTTTTAACTACCCAGTTTTTATAGCTATTTATGCCAGACGAACACAGCAAAAAGCAAATGCAAATTGTTTTCATTGACAGGATACAGGTGGAACAACTGTTGCGTCATTTGAATCATGGATAGAGAGGAGGCAAACAAACGCACATGTATGTTATTTTAGATTAAAAAAGATCCAGTAAATGTAACTTGTAGAGTCTCTTTCAGACTTTCTCTGTCTTTAACTGCGGATGTGAATCACAGCTCTCATCATCTAGTGACTATCAGCCCACTCATCGCTGACTAAGATTGTGTCTTTGCGGTGCTGCTCTTCCTGCTGCCGGCTCCATCCTCATGCATGAAGCCCGGAGCAAGCACTTACTGTTCCTCTTCTTCGTTGATCCCAAACACAACCCCCCTCCTCCCCCTCATTCATACCCTCCCAGCCCTGTATCGCTGCCTTAACCTGCTTACAGGAAGAGCTGCTACAGCGGCGTCCCTGGGCGCTCTGCTCCAAGCCAGATATTTACATTTCAAAAGTTAACGTCAGAAGTAGTTTTCTGTGCCTTTCCCTGTGGTGCTTTGTGCTCTGAGACTCATCTGATGCCAGAAATAAAAAGACTGTTGGATCAGAGCAGGAAAAAAGGCTTGTGCTGTCACTTTCACTTCTGTATTACACAGCCTGCCGTGGTAGCGGTTGTCTGTCTGTCTTATTCTTTTGCAGTTTGGGATGTTTCCAGTGGTTTAAAGTTGACCTTGCTCTGTGTTGTTGTTGGAGTATGAAACAGTGTTTTTTGATTTATACCCAGGTTCAATGCATGCTGGCCCTTTTGAGGATCTAGTTCAATAGGTTTCACAGCTTTTATTGTAATACTTACATCTTGAAGGATATGTAAGCTCTACAATAAGGTCTACGTATTAGTTTTTCAGCTCATTTACAGCAGCGAGGGACTGCTTGCTGATTTAGATGTGAAGGAAACACTGGCGTTAACTGACATAATGTTCATTTTCCTAATTAACTGATTACTGGCCAAAGCAGTAAGTTATTAGTAGTGAAGCAGCCCACCTGTTTACTGCAACATAATTAAAAACTCCAAATGATGGTTGGTTACAGGAGTGGGAAAAATAATCGATTCACCTATGAATTGCGATTTTTTTTAATGCCAGAATCGATATATTTGCTTCATTTGAGTCTATGCGGAGGTAGAAGGAAGTTACCACTTTTAGCTTTGTCAGAGTAACGTGACGTCATATCCGTTCTGTATCCGTCACTCAAAACAAACAGTAGCCGGCCGTAGCGATCACAAACCGGCGGAGGGTTCGCGTGGATACGACCTGCACCCTCCCATTTTAAAGGGAACTATTTATGCAAAATACATATATGGAAATAAGATTGATTGGATTATATTCACCAGAAGTATAAAACATTACATGTCCCTTATAAATTAAAAAGAAAATACCACTAATTTGTGAGGGAAATGTCTTTATTCTTTGATTATTGGGTTACTGGAAAAAAAGTTAATAAATAATTCCTGACAATGACTGATATATTTGACTTCAGGACATCTCTAGCTACATACATGTTGAAAATAAAACATTTTTACTGTATTAATTTAGATATTTTACAAAGTAAAAGTCCCTAGAAGTGTATGATTCAACTTGATCTAGTGTTAAATAAGTTAATTAAATCACAATACATATCGAATAAGCACCCAAGTATCGTGATAATATCGAATCAGGAGATAGGTGTATCGTCCCAGCCCTACTAATTTTACTCGTGCTGCTCAGCTCTGCTCACCTGGAGCTGCTGTTTTTCCATCTCGTCCTGCACACAGCTTCCTGCCCAGCTGACAGCTGATAGGCTGCAGGATGGTTGCTGAGTCACATGGAGCGATCGGAGCTATAGCCCTTCCTCCGTCTGCCTCGTCTTCTCCGGCAGGTCTTCACATATTGTTTTTTTCTTCCACTCTTGAGCTGAAATGGGAAATCTGAGGCAGTTCAGGACAATCTGTCTTCACTTGGTACCATAGCAGCTTTTATACTCAGGTGGGCAACCTGGTTTAACTCTTTGTATCATTACATTAAGGATAAGACTAATGTGAAATCAGTCAAACCATAGAGTTGTTTCATTTCTGTATTTTTCACGGAGTAATGCAGTAAAACAGAACTTCCGTCAGTGTTTCTGTAATTATTCAGCTTGCAGTTTCAGTTTGGTGTGCAGAGATTTATTCGGAAGCTCGCTACAAGTGCTGCCGAAGCGCTCAGTCATAATCCTCTTAAGTTTCTGTGTGTTTGTGTGTGTGTGTGTGTGTGTAGTGAATACAAAGCAAAGAAAGTCAGGATTGAGTGTGAAGGAATGCATGTGGAGTTTGTCGAGGGTAAATGTCAGAGGAGCCGATATTAACCTGCAGTGTTTTTGGCTAATATGTGCATAATAATGATAATAATAATAATATCCGTTTTACCTATTACACCTAATAAGTCTACCTCCTTAATCACCAAGGCTGATTCAGGATCTGATTATGTGCTATGACCGCATTATGGCAGCACTAAGACGCTGATTATTATTGGAGATATTATTGTAATCATGAATATGAATATTTAACATCTGTATTATTTTACTGTACAGTATTTTGTAACTGCAGACTGCAGACTGTAAACATGGCAAAATTATACCAGACTATAATTGTTTATTACTCGGCTTTGTTGAATACTCGACTCTGATTGGTTAATAACGGCGTTCTACAGTGTGTTATTTCTTTATAGCAGACCGTTGCTATGTATAACAGACTGTTGCTAAGGGCACAGTTCTGATGTTGGAATCTGGAGGACCGTTTTTGTGTCAAATTATTGATTTCTTAAGTAAGTAGCCGTGTTATAAGCGGGATAATGTACAGCTAGCGGGTCATTGTTGTGAAATAAAACCGCCGCATAGTCCGATTAATTGCAATTAACTATGGACAATCGTGTGATTAATCGATATTAAATATCTTAATTGATCGGGCCCTAATAATAAAAGGTTAATACTTGACGGCCGTGTATCGATACACTACTGCCACGCAAAATATTTCGATACCATGCAACAACCCCTAGTATTTGCTTGGTGATTAAAACAGGCTAGAGACATGGAGGGAAAGCTAATAGATGCTGACTAAAGATGCAACACTGTAAGTTTGTGGTTACCAAACAATAAAAGACTGGTAGCTGCCACTCAAGCGTGTGCTTCAAATTCTCTGCTTGCTCCTTTCAGAGTTTTTCTTTCTGGCAATCCTCACCTCATATCTGTCGTTATCTGTAAACCACACGCAGCCCACAAGCCTCACATCTGGATTTGAACTGTCAGCGGCGGCAGGTTTATCGTCTGCGGTTTGGTTTCAGCTTTTCATCGCAGCCGCACCGACTCCTTTTCATAAAGCATCTTAAGTGATGACGCCTCAGTTTTTAAGAGCACTTCAAACAGGATTTTCACAAATGCGACGTTACATTTAACCTTTGTTTATCCAGCTGCTTTCTCTGCTGCAACACCCTGCTGCTGTCAGTGCCTCGCCCAAAGGCAACTTGAGTTTCTTATTACTTCTGTCAACCTGAACCACCTTGACTCCTGAACCAAGAAATGTTCAGTCACACACCCATGGTCTAACCTTTGGTTTAATGTTGTTTCACGACTCTGAGCCAAGTATTGATTTAAAGGGAGAAGCATCAGGCTGTGTTGTGGCCATGAGACAAGAAAAGGTCAGGAGGATGCAACTTTGAATGAAACATCTGAAGGTTACGTGTTTGCTCATTAATGATTTAATCAGTATGCCACTCGTGTCTGGTGAAACCCGATCCTGGTGGTCCTGTCTCTGACATTTTAATAGTTTTTGCAGTAGTTAACTTTAATCCTGATTAACCTTTGTTGCGTTAAATGTAATTTATTTTCTGTCTGGACTTAACAAGCATAGAAGTCATGAGACGAGTGCATACTAAAGTCAACAAGTTCAGAGAAAATATATAAAAATAAAATAGAAAATAATTTGCTCTCCTGCATTACAGCCTGATGTTTGTACTCTTACGTTTTATGAGGACATCCCGGTCAGATTGATTTTACGCTGCCTTTTTTCTGTGTTATGTAAATTTATACAATGTTTTGGCATTGAATTTTCTTGGTTTGATTTGTCTGATCTCCAGGAACATACAGTGTAAAGCTGCATTAGTTGAAACAACTTTAAAGTGGATTTATACATCACTTTGACTTTAACTCTCCCTGTTGTTGAATCTGCAGGATGCGTGAGGACATGTCCACCATGGTGTGCGTGAAGGAGGAGGAGGACCCTGGGGAGAAGCTGTCCCAGGATGAGATCATCTCCCGGACCAAGCAGGTGATCCAGGGCCTGGAGGCCCTGAAGCAGGAGCACCACTCCATCCTGGATGGCCTGCTGGGCACGCTGCGCTGCCTGAAGCAGGACGAGGAGGGCGTCCTGGTGGAGGAGAAGTCCCACATGATCCGCAAGTCCCTGGAGATGCTGGAGCTCGGGCTGAGCGAGGCACAGGTACGGCTCCACAGCTTCCCACAGTCTGTCAGTCATTGGTGAATCATTATCAGCTGAAATATCAGGCTTGTTCTGTTATGTATAAGTACTGAATATCCAACAGATCCAGGCTTCATAGGGACACCTATTGAGGACCATTTGTGTTCACAAAGGGGTACATGCTGTTGTATGCACACCACATTATATAATAATCAACAGACTAACCTTTTAGATATTCAGAAAACATGCGAACACGTACAAACCTGGATTGTAAAGTCCTGGATTGATGCTGTAATTACCCGTCGGCCAAAGGATCTCGTCTTCAACTGCCTATAACATCTAATATCAGACTTATATTTTGAGGGGTTCTTCAAGAAAACACATGAAGAAAATAAATAAGGTTAACATTTTTGTTGCTGGAGCTCTACCCATTTGACAGTTTATACTCTGGTATAGCAGCACACAGATTCATCGCCCTCTTTCAGCCCCAAATCCACACCAGAGGTGAGGCATCAATGCTGCATAAGGAAAGAATGCCTTTATTGTCATTGTACAGAATACAACAACATTAGGAGCGCTATTCCTGATCAGTGCAATTTAAAGACAACAAAAACAAAACTTTAGCAAATAAGTAAGTAAAATAAAAAAAACTATCATTTTGAAATGGAATAAGAGTATTTTTTTGCGCTAAAATAAATGTACTGATGAGTTAATTTATTCAGTCTACAGTACACCGACTTTGTAACCGTGTCACTGTCCTCAGAACCAGCTGTCCTGTCAGCAGCACAGCTCCCTGAGGAGCTAAGAGCACAGCAGGCGACAGTAACCGTGTTCACCAGGCTGACGAATATCAGACGTTCAGTGTTCATACGTTTGTTAAATAGGGGTGCATCTGTTTCATTAGAAGGAGGAGTGACAGACTGACACAAAAAACACAAAGATTTCCCAAATCCTCCTAAACAGCGAGAAAGCTCAGAAATAAAACATTTTGAAAATGCAGATTTTTCAGAGAAAGTCTTAAAGCTCTCACTTGACTGCGTCGTTGCTCAGTTGGCAAACGCTGTGCTATGAGTCACCGATGAGTCACTGTTGATGCTTTAGCCTCTCATCTCCATCTCCCAGTAGGCTTTGCTTATTAAATATACAATACACTGCACCATGCACACTCTTAATGTCCACCTTCAGCTTTTTGGGTAGCTTGCAGTTCTTGTAAAGTAGAGTGTAATTCATATTTTTCTGCATCATTTTCCTGTTCTAACATCCCAAATGTCTGTTGGCCTCAAACTCTTTGTGTAATTACACCCCTCCCAGCCTCGCACCTTACATAATGTGCTATTAGCTGGATGCTTTTACTCAAAGTGCCTCACAGTAACAATAGTGTACACATATTTAGTTCTGGTGGGGAGAGTGCTATTATCACTGGCAGTTTTAGTACTTTAACTTAAACATGATGCTGCAATATGCCCCCATTTACCTTAGAATTCAAATGTTTCATGTAATTTGTGCATTGTATTAATAGTACAGCCCCTTTATGTTTCAATGATTCTGGTATTATGATATTTTAAAATCATCAGATACTGTTGAATATCACAGGAATTGAAGAATGGAAGGCCCAGCATGATTGTAGCTAGGAGTGACTGGGAATCAGCGTGAATATTGTTATGAGCCAACTCATAACATGTTCAAGGACTGTAGCTCAGGGATAAGGGGAATAGTGTCTACTTAATCACCCCAAAGACAGACTAAACATCCAAAATATGTGATGTGATTATTATTGAACTATGAAGCAACTCTGGTGTGTAAAGAACCCCCCCTTCCCCTCCTCTTGGTCCAGGTGATGATGGCGCTGTCGAGCCATCTGAGCTCCGTGGAGTCGGAGAAGCAGAAGCTCCGGGCTCAGGTACGCCGGCTCTGCCAGGAGAACCAGTGGCTGAGAGACGAGCTGGCCGGGACGCAGCAGAAGCTGCAGAAGAGCGAGCAGAGCGTCGCCCAGCTGGAGGAGGAAAAGAAGCACCTGGAGTTCATGAACCAGCTGAAGAAGTACGACGAGGACTTGTCCCCATCTGTGAGTCCCCAGGTCTTCTTCAGAGTGTGTTAGCATGCCTCCATGGTTAACATGTTTTCAACTGACATCTTAAAGAGTAGGCTGATCTGATACAATAGATCGGTATCGGCTCGGATACTGACCTTATGAAGCAGATAGGGTATCGGTCATGAAGCGGCCGATCCAGTTTCTTCTTCAGCATCATTATAAAATTCTGTTTTTGCCATCTGTTACTTTCATTTAGTCACAGTGGGACTCAGTTTTTAGTGACACAGCAATCCTTGGCCTTAATGCTACCTTAAATAAAAATTAGGGCTGTCAATCGATTAAACAATCTCAAGTATTTTAACACTTTGAAATGTGCTCGACTGGTCCCAGGCAAAAGAACGACTGTGTCAGCAGATAAATAAGAAGTTGGTAATGCTCTTTTATAAACTTAGAGAACACTTAGTCAGTTCATTCATTGTCCTCCTCCTCCTCCTCTTTCACTCCCTCCCTCGCTCCCCTCTCAGGAGGAGAAGGACTCTGATTCCAGTAAAGAAACTCTGGACGATCTCTTCCCAGATGACCAGGACGACCAAGCCCCCGGCAGTAAGTGTTCCTCCTTCCTCCTCTTCCCTCCTCTTCCCTCTACTCTGGGGGGGGGGATTCTCAAGCATTTTCAGTCCTGGACCCAGATATGAAATGTAGTTCCCGGCCTCGGGGTGTAGATGTTATTGCAGGGGTGCTCTCGTCATGTGGAAAGATAGTTTTCTAAAATGTGTTGTGGAATAGTTGAAAGTAGGGCTGTCAATCGCTTCAAATATTTAATCGCGATTAATCGCACATTTCTTATCTGTTCAAAATGTACCTTAACGGGAGATTTGTCAAGAATTTAATCCTCTTATCAACATGGGAGTGGAAAAATATGCTGCTTTATGCAAATGTATGTATATATTTATTACTGGATATCAATTAACAACATAAACAATGACAAATATTGTCCAGAAACCCTCACAGGTACTGCATTTAGCATAAAACAATATGCTCAAATCATAACATGGCAAACTGCAGCCCAACAGGCAACAACAGCTGTCAGTGTGTCAGTGTGCTGACTTGACTATGACTTGCCCCAAACTGCATGTGATTATCATAAAGTGGGCATGTCTGTAAAGGGGAGACTCGTGGGTACCCATAGAACCCATTTACATTCACACATCTGGAGGTCAGAGGTCAAGGGACACCTTTGAAAATAGCCATGACAGTTTTTCCTCGCCAAAATTTAGCGCAAGTTTGGAGCGTTATTTAGCCGCTTTCACGACAAGCTAGTATGACATGGTTGGTACCGATGGATTCATTAGGTTTTCTAGCTTCGTATGCTACCAGAATCTAGTATCTAGTGTGTGTTAATGCATTATTATCGCATTAACTTTGAGAGCCCCAGTTTAAAGACATAGTTACCTTCAGCTTCCATAACATGAAGACTCTGCAGGTGAAGGCTGTGAATAATTTTGTGCAGGTTTGTCTTCGAAATTAGATTTTTTTTTTTTTCTGATGGTTGCAGTAATTTTGAAAATGTCACCGCTGTAAAGTTGATTCGTCCTCTGGAAACAAAACATCAATCTTATGTAATATATACCAAAGCTTAGTCAGTGGATGTCCCCAGAGTCAGATTATATATCACATAATATACTGTATGGTGGTGAGTTTCTCCTGCCATACATCACTTTTCTGAAGCCTCATAAATCTTTGTTTCTTCACTTTCCCCGCCTCGCTCTGCCACTCTCACACTGCTCCCGCTCTTCATGTCCACCCTCTCCCTCAGTGTTTGATGGGGTGGTCTTTCAGTAGCTTAGTAGCCCAGACAGTAAAACTGTGTTGGCTGGAAGGGCCCATTAGTCAGGACCTAGTTCAGCCTGGAGGGAGGCCAAACGGGGTGAAAACCTCCCAACTAGCTTGGTGTTATATAGTTCCAGGATTTCTACAGTGAGTTCTTTTTGTGTGTCTGCTTGTCAGGTGAAATACTGTTTGGCAAAACACTACAGTAGTGTTGTTATGAACTCTGGCTTTGACCATACCATGGCAAAAAGTGAAAGCATATAATTCTGGTTAAATTCAACCTGTTCTTCTTTGTGAAACCAAATACAAGACTCTGGTCTCCACAAAAACACAGCAAAGACTTTGTTCCCAAACTTGGCGTTGATAGCTTTTTTTTGCACCAAGGTGATTCCCATTTGTCTCCTGGCACCAGTTTGTCAGCCAGTTTAAATCGCTGACAAAATGGACAGCAGACTGGTTCACACTCCCAACTGCTGTAGATCTCTCTCTGACTGCCAGACTGCAGCTCTGTTCACTCCACTTTCTTCTTTGTTAAACTGTTTAACCTACGAGCTGGAGGTTCGATCAAAATGAAAATTTTATCTTGCAGAACTCTTTTAATGAAAGTAATAAATGTATGAACTGAATATTGAATTCGGTCTTTGCAACCAGGGCTGTCCTCGACCAAAGAAATTCTTCTTCAACTAACATTCACACGATTTTGCCGACTAATCGATTAGCTGATTTAATTCTTTCTCCACAAAGAATCACAAAAAAAGCACCATTTTGAATCGTATGTTTACAAGAGATGTGCTCTTAAAGGCAGGGTTGACGATGTTCTCCAGTCTCCACTATTTGTTATATTGGTTGAAATGGTCTTTACACCCCGACAGCGATCCGTTACTGATGAGCTTTGAAAAAGGACCGGAAAAGAGCCGTCATCTG
>CAKALU010058466.1:0-33528 GCA_916700995.1 Hozukius guyotensis | reverse complement strand
CTAGGGTGCCCTTCCAGTGGAGAAAACATGATAAAGTGCCCTCTAGGGTGCCCTTCCAGTGGAGAAAACATGATAAAGTGCCCTCTAGGGTGCCCTTCAAGTGGAGAAAACATGATAAAGTGCCCTCTAGGGTGCCCTTCCAGTGGAGAAAACATGATAAAGTGCCCTCTAGGGTGCCCTTCCAGTGGAGAAAACATGATAAAGTGCAATCTAGGGTGCCCTACTAGTGGAGAAAACATGCTAAAGTGCAATTTAGGGTGCCCTACCAGTGGAGAAAATATGATAAAGTGCACACACAAGAACACAACAGCAATTAACAGATCAAAATTGAAAAATCACATTACTCCTCTTCTTTCTTCCCTAGACTAGCTCCCTTGATACCTAAAAGATTTTTTTCAGCCAAGAACAAAGTCACAAGGTGACAAGGTGTTTTATTTATAGCTGCTACAGAACTATCTCTGCTGTTTGTGTTTTGAAAGAGCAAAAAAACATCCTCACTGGATTTAAGTGTATTTGTCCATTTATCCTCTTCCTGTCTATGCTTGTGGATGCATGTTGTGTGTAGGTTGCAGTATGCATCTTCCTGATGTGGATCTTTTCCCCCATTCAGGTCACAGACAACTGCAGATCTTCTCATCATTGCAGAGGCTAACAATCCCTTACAGTATCCAACACAGGGGGTGGAGGTACGACCCATGAGAACAATCATCATCCCAGGTGAGACTTCAGATTGAGTCAAGACTTATTTGTTAAATTAGATTGCTGTCCAACAATTGGTAGCACAGTGTTTCTGTATCAGATGAGATTATTTAATTTATTTAATTGAATTGTCCGGTGTACGAAAAGCACACTGGATTTCCCTTATCTGCATGACATAATGAGCATTTGTGTTTAGCACAAATAATCAGGAAACGGAGAGCAAATACCAACAAAAATGTCAGTGGGTTAACGCGTTAGAAAGTATATACTTATTTTAATTTCTGCTGACAGGAAGTGGATTAAATTTGTCCCAATGTGCTGTGGCAACTCAGTCTGTCATTATTATGCTTTCAGGCTTGGCCTTACACGACCTTCCCAGAGACCACTACTCAGTAAGTCTTTCAGTCTTTTACTTTTACATATTTTAGATATCTGCGGTGCTTTTATCCCTACATTTTCTTTCCATCTCGCTGCAGATAAACATCACTGCCACACTGGGAACGCTGAACGTGGCAGCAGAGGCAGACGGGGTGAAAATCAAAGGTGATGGCGAGATGCACATGACTCTGTCGAGCAGCCTCCTGCCGAACCTGAACCGACAGCTGCAGTTTGTCACCTACACGAACACGCTGTTCCACCCCAGCACAGCCGACACAGGTGAGGCCTCAAACTAAAATCAACTTTTCTTTGTCTCATTATCTCTCTGGACTTTCTTATTCTTAATTTTTAAAATGTTATGGGGGACCATTGGGCAACCTCCGGGTCTGAGAAGTGAAGCCAATGCTGAAGTGCCTTAAACTTGCATTCTTTCTAATAGCCAGCAGGGGGCCACTCCTCTGGTTGCAAAAAGAAGTCTGATTGTATAGAAGTCTATGAGAAAATGACCCTACTTCTCACTTGATTTATTACCTCAGTAAGGTCTCAATCGCTAGTTTCAAGTCTTCTTCAATACAGCATGATGTTCATTTAGTAAATCATGATCCCATTTAGAGTCAAATAGACCATTAAGCAGGGGATGCTTTAGGGCGTGGCTACCTTGTAACTGACAGGTCGCTACCACGGAGTTGTCTGGTCTGGGAGTTGTCGTTGTTTCCATTTTACAACTTTAATCCTTTCACACTGTGTTTTCTGTTCATGAAAGTTAATTATAACTTTTTTGGCCACCTAAAAATGTCTTATTCAGCATTTGGTTGTGCTTAGCTCCACCCTCTCGTGTCACTTCTGGTTGCAAAAGACCAAGATGGCGACGGCCAAAATGCCGAACTCGAGCTTCAAAACGGCTGTTCACAAACCAATGGGTGACATCACAGGGACTACGTCCAATATACAGTCTATGTGGAGGACTCTGGAGAAAAACCTGATCTTACCCAACCCATTTTCAGTGTTTTTTTCATGTAATCAAGTGCTATGTGCTCTGTAATCGTGATTAGATTTAAAACAATAGTTTGACATTTTCGGAAACATGCTTATTCACTTTCTGGCAGACTTAGATGAGAAAGTTGATACCATTTTCATGTCCGAATAGTAAATATAAAGCTACAGCCAGCAGCTGGTTAGCTTAGCTTAGCATAAAGACTGTAAACAGGGGGAAACAGCTAGCCTGGCTCTGTCCAAAGGTAAAAAAATCCACCTTCCAGCACATCTAAAGCTCACTACTTAATGTATTATATCTTGTTTATATATCTTGTTGTTATGATCTTTGCTATAATCCACCAGAGAGCGTGAAAAAACCATTTGTGGTTTTATGGGGTGTGTCAGTTATGTGCAGTTGCCGGGCAACCAGTGGAGACTCCAGGAAGTCACTGAAGAAAATGTTGCTTTTACACTTCAGTTTTCGAACAGATTAAACAAGTTATAAGCTAACATGCTATTTGTTTTTAGCGTTGGAGGTGTATTTTGCTACCTTCGGACAGAGCCAGGCTAGCTGTTTCTCGTCTTTAAGCTGAGCTAAGTTGCTAGCTGTAGCCTCATTACAGACATGTTCTCTCTTTTACTCACCAGTCCACTTCCTTTGTTCCCCTTGTCAGATTGTCATTGTGTGCTGTGTGATGTATTAATCCCTGTCACATATCTGCATGATACCTTCCTGATTGGACTCTCGCCACCTGTCAACTCTATCAGCCTTCATTAAATCACTGAAATAATCCTGCTTCCTCAACTGCATTTGGTTTTGTTCCTGTTCTTCCTGCTCCGTGACATACATTTTCTCATATAACTCTCTGCCAGAAAGTGAATCAGCATATTTCCCTAAATGTCAAACTTTAAAGGGACTGTTTGTAACTTCTTACAAGTATAAATCTACTAGGTCGGTTTCCCATGCGCTTGCATGTGTAGCTACGCTGTTCCGACTCTCTGTGGACGCGTACCATCAGACTCCAACACAAACTACACACAAGCACCAAAACCTCAAAGTTGTATCTAGTGAAGCCCGTCTTGCAAAACAGTGTCGGCGGCGGTCGAAGTACGCGGGGGAGACCGTATCGTTGGTCTCCAGGACCGGAGTCTCTGCTGTACTCTGCTCCTCTGCCTGCTTGCCTTCTCTCACACAACGCGCTCATTCTCGCTCCACCTCACGTGCATGCGCACACACTACACACTGCAGAAGACTTCGTAGCTCTGAGAATATCTGGTAAATGTACAGTGGACGTTTGTGCAGAAATAACTGCTGCAGCTCCTCCAGACCAACAGAGGTTTTCCGTGTCTTGTGAAGTGACGGGGCTCTGCAACGAGAAACGTTATCGTCTCCGACCGGGTGCCGGTGTCTCCCCTGTTCACTCCGGCTGCGGTCGGAGACGATAACGTTTCTCTTCCTGCTTCAGCCCCAGAGAGACTGAGGCAGGAAAAGCCAACACTAGCATCAGCAGTGATTCATGGAGAGACCTCCGTCTGGTCAGCTAACATTACTGCCAAGCTGCTGAAATATAGAGTGATATTGTGGTTTTAGCTGACGTGTGTCGCCTCACTGTTTTGAGCGATGCTCGTTCATGTCTATTTAGAGCGAGCAAGCGCGAGCCCGACGCTGACTTTCGTTGACTTAACAGCCACAGGTGTTGCTGTTAACAAGCATTCCTGAAAGTTACAAACAGTCCCTTTAAATATTTAACTTAACTATCTATCTTGAACTTCTATCTCCTAAAAGAAAACTGGTATTTTGTTGTTCTGGTATTCTTCTTTTTTTCCTTTTCATGGCGCCACACCTGCTGTCAGTCACCACATAGAAATAACAATGCAGACAGGAGGAAATGTTTGCAGAGATTTATTCCTTTTTGTGGAGCTGGGCAGCCAGTCAGGAGGCAGTCTATTAATACAGCCTGTTTGTTTTGCTTCAATAGATTTTCAACAGGGGACAAAGCCTGAGGACCAGAGACCACAATTACCTCTGAATTATCTGTCAATCTGTCACCATCACATGACAGGAGTTGAATTTAGTGTTAATCTTTTGTGGATAGTACAGATGACATTCAGTACTTGTAGATGCTTTACATCAACAGCTGTGGAACCATCAGTTAGATCCTATTGCACTAATAAAATGTATTAAAAGTAGTTTTTGTTGTGTCTTTTAGTGCAGTTTGAGACAGAGGGGCATCAAGCCAGCTTCAGTATCAAGATTCGTCACGGCGTAACACCCAAACTGTACAACACAGGATCCAACGGAGGTGAAACACTATTATCAAACCACTGAACTTTATATTTTTGTAATATCATGATTTGTTAAAGAGAAAAAAAGCAAACTTTCCCCTAATGGATGTTCGATCTTCCTTCTCTGCAGAGTACAACGTCAGTGCCCTCGTTACCATAGCTACGAAGACTTTCCTGCGTTATGATAAGCTCCAAGATCTTATCGACAGCGTGAGGAGATACTATCCAACCGTCACCATAGTGATCGCTGATGACAGCGAAAACCCCAAGACCATTTCTGGGCCTTACATCGAACATTACATCATGCCTTTTGGAAAGGTAGGGGAAGTGAGAGACACACACTAACGTCTTTTAATTCCACATCTTTGGTATTCAAACTCTGCGTCGTGTGTCACAGGGTTGGTTTGCTGGACGAAACCTGGCCGTCTCTCAGGTGACCACGAAGTACGTGCTGTGGGTGGACGACGACTTCATCTTCACAGCCAACACCAAGCTGGAGAAGCTGGTGGATGTTTTAGAGAGAACCACTCTGGATCTGGTGAGGGAGAAACCATTTGTTTTAAATGACAGCGAGGTGTTTTCGCTGTCAGTGACGTCACTGTGTGTGTGTGTCCAGGTGGGTGGTGCAGTGCGGGAGGCCACAGGTTACACCGCCACCTACAGACAGACCATCTCCATTGAGTCAGGGGAGGAGGACGGCGACTGTTTACACATGAGGAGAGGATTTCATCACGTCATCCAAGGCTTCCCCAACTGTGTTGTGACAGACGGGGTCATCAACTTCTTCCTGGCTCGCACCGACAAAGTCCAGCAGGTCGGCTTTGATCCGCGCCTCGCCAGGGTCGCTCACCTTGGTGAGTATAGCGTAATAATTATTTTCATATCAAACATACAGTTAAGAGCACCAATTTAAAAAAATCACAAAATTTATTTAAAACAAAAAAAGAATATAAATTTCAGATAGAGCTCGAGCAGCAGGGTATGAAAAACATATTAATGTGTTGAGTGTAAGACTGAAGTTAAAGAAAGAAGCAGTAGCTGTGTATGTAAAATAAATTTCTGGTACTGGTACTTTGTACTAAGAGGAAATTAAACAAGATGTGAAATCATGGATGTTAGTCAAACTCCACAGGTCTGGAAAGCTACTGCAGATTAAAGTTACAGTAACAACAAGTGTGTAAAATACATTTCTGTTTTGTTGTGTTGCTTTCATATTTCCAGCTGTTTGCAGATCCCTGAATTATTCTGTGAATTTATGTTGAGGCCATAGTTTCCGTCAAAAACATATAGAAAAAAAATAACATCAAGCAAATTAATCATGCAAACCAACATATTTATTTCATAATATGATTTTTATTGTTTCCTTCACAGACAGAAAAAAGGCAGTCCAGTGTGTTTCACAGAAGAATATTCACAAAAAATATACATAAATAAATAAAATTAAATAAATAAATACTAAAAACACAAAAACAGCAGGGACAAAAAAACAAAAAAATTTGAAAGCTACATTAATGTTACAAAATAAAAATACAACAGAAGAGACGCAAACTAATCTCAAAAATAATCTTTGATTATATTAAATTTAGTTGATTATTCAGGGTGTGCCTACTGAATACTCAAAACCCAGTGAGAAAGTGGTATGAAATTAGGGCACACTTCATGTTTACTTGGCCCATACAACAGTTAAAGAGAAATAAATAACGTTTTCCATCAAAAGGATGGTCTGCAGTACGCTACACCGATGGAAATCCATTAGACTCAGCTGTGTAATCATCAACCCACGCTTTACAATGAAGTGTTTTAGTCATTTATGTTTTAAAGATTCATATCTCATTATTGAGATAGTATCATATACCAAGATAATTGTTGCAAAGAAATTATACTGTGAAATTTTCTAATCAGCTCAAATGGACACATCATTGCTCTGCTATAATTAAATTAAATGCACGTATTAAATATAATGTAATTCAATTTCAGTTTAGTCCCCCAATATCCATTTTCCCACTTCTCCCCCGTTAGCTTCCAGGTTGTTAAAATCCACTTATTTCCCCCCATCTTCATGTTTTTATGGCTGTACCATCACATCAAATGGAAATATTCTAGATGTCTTGTACACTTTTTTATTTCATATTCAAATCTGGTATGTTTGGAAACTTTCCTCATGAAACTTTTAGAGTTTATTTATTTATTTATTTACCAGGGACAGTGCACATTAATCAACATTTCAGTTTCTACCTCAATGTAAATATGCCAGAGTTAGCTAGAGAGCTCATTTTCGTCTGTAGTCCTTGGGCAGGTTATTACAAATTAGAAATATTATCAATACAATGCTTCAGCAAGTACTACAGTACAACACAGTACAGCACAATACAATACGATATGATACAACACCATAAATACATTACAAAAGTAGCAGATATGTAAAACTATTTTAATGACTGGTCCACTGAGAGAGGATTAAGAAGTGAATCAAATTAATTTTAGATTAAAATACGTTTTGAATGTATCTGAATCATTTAGTTTGCATCTGTTTTGCAGAGTTTTTCATCGACGGCCTGGGATCTCTCCACGTGGGCTCTTGTGATGATGTCATCGTCAACCATGCCACCAAAATCAAACTCCCCTGGGTCAGCCAGTCAGAGAGCGACAAGACGTACGCCAAGTTTCGCTACCCGCCGGCGTCCTCCGACGCCACACACACGAAAAACGGCCTCCTGTTCTTCAAGAACCGATTCCAGTGTTTGACTCATAATTAGCCCCTCTCCTCTTGATCCTGAGGGTTCCTCTGCTCCTCCTGAGTTGCCAAAGAAGTTCTCTTCCACCATGTCCCGTCAGATAAGATCTCACACACACACTTTGGTTGGCCTTTTCTTGAAAACGAGAGGTTTCAGGCGCCATCGGAGAAGTTTTAGCATGTTTATTCTGTCAGTGCTAAAAAGTCCTCACACACAGTAAATAACCTGAAGCCAGATATGAAAGCCCAGGCTCTCTTAGTAGAGAATCAGTTGTAGTAAATAAGATATCATTGTTTACGCAGACCCAATTAAAGCTTCAGTAGGTAGTATATTTTTGGCATCATTGGGCAAAAATTCCATAATAACCTTTCAGCATATTGTAATCAAGTGTTCTGAGAGATAACTAGACTTCTGCACCTCCTCATGGCTCTGTTTTCAGGCTTTAAAAAATCTGACGGGAGACATTGGCCAATCACAGGTCATTTCAGAGAGAGAGAGCGTTCCTATTGGCTGTGCTCTGGCTGGTGGGCGGTGCTTGGTATTTCCTCAACTGATCTCAACATGGCTGCTGGGTCACAAACTTTCTCATTTTACAGCTAAACAGTACACTACAAGATGTTTCTGAAAACATTTGAGGTGAGAAATAGTCATTACAGTAACAGAATATTGATTCACATTTGATCAGCGCTGCCTAGTTTGACCGTTTGATTGGAGTTTGCGAGTGATTGACAGCTGCTCAGAGACGGCAGGCTCCGGCTCTGCTCTGATTGGTTGTTTGTGAAATCTTGTAGATGCCATTAGGAGCACCGGAGGACACAGAGGCACATGATTTTTTTTCAGATTACCTGTCTCATGCACTACTGTCAGGATATAGTGACTGTTTTATAAAAATAACTTTTTTTAATCATATTTGCTCCAATCTCACCTACATCAGCATTAAATCCAAGCATCATCTTGATTAATTCAAATCATATCTGGCTTTACATCCTCGAGTTGATACAGATACCCAACAGGTAGCAGCTTCACAATCTGAGTCACTTCATTGTCATTCTAAGCTAATGTGAGCAGAGGTACATGTGTCCTCCTTCAATTTGCACTATCCAAAAAAAAAAAAGGACTAAGCTTGGAAAAGCAATAGTGGTGCCTGAGGAAGAGGACACTTCCCGGAAGGTGACAATCCTGTAGACACAGAGCATACTGTAGGAATCCTTTCCACCAACGCCACATGAAGAAGACATTCAGATTAACTTTTCAACCTGGGGTTCCTGCGCTCCGGGACTGATCGACTGGTCGTGCCAAAGGTTTGGCAGCTGGCTTTTTATCTCTTTGTGTTATGGTTTTGCTACCACCCCATTACCCAGAATCCTATGTGAGCGATTAATCACGTCTGAGGCGGAGAAACTTTCGTTCCCATCACACGCTGATGAATGACAGTGAGAGTGATTGCATCTTTACATGTTGCCTAAAAGAAAAAGTTGAATGAACCAAAGTGCATGTTTATTTTTCCTCATTATGAGAGAAGACAGGAGGAAAACAACGAGCACATTGAGACAGGATCGATGATGAATTAACATCTTGAAAGACAGAATGAGTCGTCAGAGCATGAGAGGAAAACTGAGTCAGACAAAGTCAATGAGGTGAGACGAAGTGAGACGAGGTGAAACGAGGTGAGACGAGGTGAGACGTGAAGCAGAGAGGCTTGTTTTTATATCGACTTTCTGTATGTCAAAGACACTCATGCCTGAAGTGATGACGTTGTTGTTTTATACCATGGCCTTTAGACAACGCCCTTGTGTCACTCTATTGTTTCCTAATGAGTCACATTAGTTTAAGTTATTTGTTTAGCAAAGAGGTGCCAGAGATTTATCAGCTGATGTTTTTTTTGTTTTGTTTTTAAATCTCAAGAAGAATATTTTAAAACTATTTTGTGTGATGTTTCTGTCTGTTATGGATTTTTCTTTTGTGACGTTAGCTCTGTGGACAGGAGTCAGATTAATGAAACTTCATCAGTGACAGTATTATAAAAGGCTTTTGTGTAATTGTGTGTTCAGACATTTGTCTCATCTTAGGATTTGTCGACAGATCTATAGCTGAGCTGAAAACCTTTTTTCTTCTTTTTTTTTTACAGTGATATTTATTGTGTTAAAACAGAAATTAACTTGCCTGCTTCACCCACTGGTGTGAGTCGTCTGGTCACGGCATTATGAGCATTTCTTTATTTATTTCAAATGTTGACATATTAAAATGTCTGTGGAAACGCCTCTCTTTCATCGCCCTCATTGAAAGTCACAGTCTACATTATAAGTCTTATTCAAGGCATCCCTATCCAGCTCCAAAAGGGTGAGACACTTATTATAAAACAAAAATCTATTTAACCTTTTAATAGCCATTTCATTGCAGTGAGACCATTTTTTTTAAACTTGACCTCACTGTATAAAATGACTTGTGGTGACCTCTAGGATAATCACAGTCTCATGAAACTTTACAGCCACAAACTAGAGACCTAGAGCATTCAGAGGATGGATGGCTTTCCTAGCTAGATTGACAATAAGGGGGTTTCTGAGCAGTTTTCAGAACAGAAGTGCTCGCCATCCAATCGCAGAAAAATGAAATTCTTGCAGAAATCTCTAAATGTCAAAAGTTTTTGATACCTAATCACAGCATGGCTTTTTCTACGGTGTTCCTCAACGTCTTGGTGTCTTAATGTGGTATTTTGGAGGGATTAGTGATCATTTTTGTATGAATTCTCAAGTGGTAAAATTTGGTTAAATTTAGCACCGAATCTGTGTAACAAATGGTATCAACACAAAAATTGCTGCAACAACTTGTGAGACATAATAGATCATGGGAATGACCATCACAAACTTATATCATACTGCTCTAAGACCTTATACACTTTCACAATTTATTTGAATCAATTAATTATTCATGTTTATTTCTGATTTGTGACTAGAACAAATTGACACACAGTGCTGAGCTGAATCTCAAATTAATCTTCAAGTTCCCAGCTTTCAGATGATGTACACCACTTCTATGTGACATCTACTGTTGAGCTACTATCTCCCCCTAAAGACCCCCTATACCCCGCTAAAAAAGACAACAACGGGTCCATGAAAAAGAGGGGTGGAGTGGAACCAAGTGACGGTTATTTTTGCTGTGAGACAACAGCTGTAACCACTGAGCCGCCTTGATACACTGAATAATATTTAAAAAGCATTCAAAGAATATGAGACTTTAAGAAAATATAAATCACAGCATATTTATGTTCATGTTGCACGGCGCACAGAAGGCATGTTAAGTGTTTAAGAGAGCAGACACGTTGTAGAAGATGTAGGAGGATTTGTTAATGAAGGGCGTGTGCATGGAGAGTAAATACATATAGTCTGAGTCCCCGACCACACTAAAGTGCAGTGTAAATAGATAGTGAGCCTTTGGGACATGATTTGTCATACTGTACAATCACATGTCTCTTGGTACAATGATGCTCTGTGTGTTGTAGGGAAGTCTTTCATCTGGAGCGCCGACGTGCTGCCGGCCTTTTAAAAAACACGTGGGAACACAGTGTCGTAGGCCAGACAGAAGATACAAACAGGAAGTCTGATTGTTGGAGGTGTGGGAACTGGTGCCTTGTTCAAGTAGGGTCATATCAATAAATCTGCCTATAAATACAAATAATCATGATTTAAAATCAGGTACTTTATCAAATTGACAATGCCATTCACCAATTCCAATAGAGGGCGCTGTTTACCAACAGGTTCTCTGTTAAGTTGAAATTGATCTGATTTAATGCAATTTTCAATACATTTTTTAAATAATGTGTCCAAGCCACTCTGACTTGTTTCCTTCAAATAATACACACTTTTTAAAATAGAAAATCTACTGTATAAAAGCAGCTGAGGCTGAGAAAGCCATGACGATACCCTGTATATTATAATAAGGTAAGATGGGTGCTAACGGGGGCCTCTGACACAGATCATGGTGAGAAAAATTGACTTATAAGACTGACATTAAATCACAGAAAAAAAAGATCAGCAGGCTTCAGTCGCCTCACTGAAGCATCATGGGATGGTGGTTTAAGGAGAATCTTCTTCTTTAGAAAACATTTTCATGGTTTCCTGCAGTGACTTCTGCAGTAGCCACGTCACTGTAGAATTCATATCTTCCAAAGTACACGTTTTCATGTGTCTATTTATATTCACAGTACAAGATTGATGCATTACTGAACAAAAAAAATACAACAGAGAGACAAAGGTGACCACAGAGAAACGCCAAATGACTACAAAGACGCGAAATGTTGCACGACTACAAAAAAAATGCAAAACAACAACAAAGAGAAGCAAAACTACAACGAGATGCACAACGACCACAAAGACACACAAAATGACCACAAAACAAATACAATGAAATGCAAAACGACCATTAAGAGACCCAAAAACGAACACTAAGAGACCAAATGACCACAAAGAGATGAAAAGAGATGCAAAATTTTGCACAATTGCAAAAAGAAGCAAAACAACTAACAAGACACGAACAATTACTACAAAAAGAAGCAAAACAACCACAGTCTGGGTTTCTTGCTCCCATGTAGGAGGGTTGGGGGGGTATTTTACATGTCTGGACCCAGCAGGGGCCCGTTGTCTCATCCGCTGATGACTGGGAAATGGGTTTTTTTTGGGGGGAAAAATGATAATGACAAATATCTGAAGAGCATTTCTCTTTAATTCTGTGTGTATCAGGACACCACAAGTCAAAGAGCTTTATTGATATGATGAGATTATTTACATTCAAGATGACAGTGACCGGTGAGCACCTCTGTTTTACCTTTGTTCCCTTTTTCCTCTTTCTGCCTGATTAGGATGCATTTTGAAAATGTGTTTCTTTCAGATACCAGTCTAACAGTAGTTGGGGTTAAAATAGCCCACCGAAGGGAAAACACAGCTATTTGCTAATCTGCAGGGAACGCACAGACGTACACGACTGCGTAGCGGGATTTGAGATACTCGGGGGGAATAAAATGGAATTGGTCCCTTGTGAAAATATTATGCATTACAAAAATAACCATCCATGAATTTTCAATGGAAAAAGTAAGAAATTTATACATATACAATATGAAGTACAGTCTCTGCGGTGCTTCAGAACCATATTTTCACACATTACATCTCATCTGTTATCACAATCTGTAGACGTGTGTGTATTCATAGGAAACACACACACAATCAAACCAATATGATTATACAATATCAAATCCAGGTTAGCCTAAAGCATGGCGGCATTTGAAGGAAATGTGGAGGGAAATGCAGGAAAAAATGTGAAGAACGGAGACACCGAGACCTTGATGACTTGCACCCGATTCAACTGTTACCATTAAATAGGCGTTATCAGTCACTATAAGCACCATAGACGTGGGTCATTAGGGGCCTACTACGGTGTAAAAGTGAAAGTGAAACTTAAAAGCAACACGTTCTAACACGTTATAAAACTGAATGATACGTCACGTTTTGAAAACAAAAAGGCTTCTTTAGAGCCCCCCTCCAGTGTATTTTGACATTTCTATATTTCATATTTATTTGAGTCATTTCCTGACTAAGTTAATTAGCCACACACTGTTTTGACAACTAACTTAATTCTGGTCTCCTGGGTGAAAACCCCGTGTTTTGTGAAACTACGGACTTCCGCTTCTGCTCCTGTCGTAATTACTACGGTTGCCAGAGGTCACTGTCGTGTTCGTTTATACCTTCTTTCGGTGATCTACCATGTGAATAGATGATAAAGCCTACTAGTGGGTGTAGCAGGGCTCTATTGACCCACATCTATGGGGCTTAAAGCGACTGATAACGCCTATTTAATGGCCTGATAATCGGCTGTGAGTTCTGTACAGGAGTGAAACAAACGATGCTGACGAAAGCACCTTGACACAGTCGAGGCGCTCCTACTCCAGAAAGGTAAAGTGAGTTAATTTGTCACCGCAGGTCGTTACTGCTTGCTCTCCTTCAGCTGATCCACGTTGTGTGGTCGACCCTCATTTAATGTGGTCGCCTGGAAAGTGGCAGTCACACCCTGCGAGGAACAAAGCAACTAAATTAAATGCTTTTTTAATACTTGTGTGGTTTAAATGTGCAACGTCATATAGTACAAAGAACATTCCTAGACGATAAAAAGATTAAACTTCTTTAAACAGCTACAGTTAAGGGGAGACATCCCAAAAACATTTTTCATGCACTGCTCAATTTTGAGATTTGTGGGCTATTTTGCTTCCATAACATGTCTTCTTTCAGACTAGTGGAAAGAAAACATCCAAAATACACATTTAGGTGTTTATTTTACTACTTTGTCTATTTGTGTCTGTAGATTTCTCCTGAATTCACCAAAGTTAGCATTAGATAATGCCTCATCTCCATATTTAAACATAACATTTCAGAAAATAATTGTCTTAATGTAAGTAATCAACTGGGGACGTTTCATGGTGATATCTGTTAGTTAACTTTTTTACCCTATTCACCTGTAGTGTCTTCAAAACGTATTGAATTATACAATACATATCTTTACAGGTCGTTTTCTCAAAATGAGGTTTTTCTCACTCTGAGCCAGAAACCTCCACTTCAGTAGCATTTACATACACCAAACCTCCCGGTTTCATTCCTCTCTATATTCTGAAGGTTTTTACTGAGGGGTTTGTTCTTACATCATTCATTCATGTGAAATAAACCCCTTCAGGGCGATGCAAGACCCCTCTGCTTTGCGTCAAGGTTTATTTCACAACAATGACCGGCTCGCTGTACATTATCTCTTACATGTTCACCAGCTAGTCGCTAACTGTGTCTGCTGTTTGGTGCTGAGCAGGTAGTGTGACAGTGGGTTTTTAAGAGGTTTTTCCTGCTGAAAACAGCCGCCTGTCATTGCTTGAAACTAGGCTGATGAGAGCAGTGAACCAAAACAGTAAAGTTGTGGGCATAAAACCAAAACAATGACCTGATAAAAGCTCCACAGAGCTGAGGAAAACTGTGTGAGGTGAAAACTCTTTGTGGATTTGTCACTATGAGTGAACCCTGTCACATTACACCTAGCCATTTGATCAATTGTTAATATAAAAATATTGATAAGTGCAGATTTACAGGTAAAATGTGTAGAATTTTTGGCGCCATCTAGTGGTGTGTTAACGTGAGCCGCCGAGTGCAAAACCGGGGTAACGCCGTTCACCTTGCTCAGAGGCCATCCTTACCATAATAACACTGCTTTAGGAGCAGCGGAAGTCAGACGACGGCTGGTGGTACCACGGTTTTATAATCAACGGCTCACATTACCGCAGTTTCACAAGCGTATCAGAGAACTACGGTGGTCTTCAGGTAACGTAAAAACATGAAAGGCTCTCTCTAGAGCCAGTGTTTGGTTTGTCCGTTCTGGGCTACTGTAGAAACATGGCGGAGCAACATGGCGGTCTCTATGATGAGGACCCGCTCCCTACGTACAGTAGATATAAACGGCTCATTCTAAGCTAACGAAAACACAATAATTCTTAGTTTCAGGTGATTATACACTAATGAAAACAGAGTTATGAATATTATATTCCATTTCCCTGAAATGTTACACACCGTTCCTTTCAAAAAAAGGATGTATAAGTTACAAAAATGTCTATTTTTGTGCTTCTCAAAAGTTTATTCTTGAACCTAATTGGCACTGGATTATACAGAAATAAGATTATGGAGCTGTTAAATAAAATGTCATGTTCAGAAACAGATGTTAACTAAGAAAGTTCAGAGGGATAAGGATAAGATTTTAGGGAAACCTGTCTGTACTCCTGCACCTAAAGCAGGATGGAAACACTGCTGATCCAAGAACACAAGGAGGGACAATAAGACAGATAAGCACGTCTAATATGTGACGAGCCATTTCCTCCTCTTGGTGGAAGTCTGAGTGAATAAGATAAAACAGCAGGTCAGTGGGTTTTTCCATAAACTGGATGACTGAATGACACTGACACAGATCAGGTCGACCTGGTTTATAAATCCACACAGAGGCAACAACAGGATATTTGACAAAGGCAACCAGAGAGTGATTTCCTCTCATCATCAGTGATCATGACAACAAGCTGCCTCAGACTGCTGACACAGAGATAACGGCTCTATCTGATACACCCAATTTAAAAAAACAGTGTTAAATTTATACTGTGCTCAATAAACACTTAACAGGCTAATTATAATGTTTGTAATGGTCCTAACCTAACCTGATAAATCTCACAGCTGCACCATTCAATCAGTTGTACAGACAGAGGTTTAAAGTAAGGCTGCCCCCTCTGAGTGGATTAGTCAACTAATCGGTTGTTTTGGTCTTAGTCGACTGAGATTTCTTCTGTCATTTTTTATACTTTTTTCATGCTGAATGACTTATTCCCAAGAAACTTATGAGCACATCTCTGACAAACACAAGATTTAAAGTGGTGCTTTTGTGTGATTCTTTGAGGAGAAACTCAGTTTAACAGATGTGTCGATTAAATCAACTAATCTTCACTGTTATACTGCTTTGCTTTTAAACCATAGACTGTACGAAATATGGACGAAGTCACCGTGACGTCACCCATTGGTTTGCGGACTGACGTTTTGAAGCCTCGAGTTTGGCATTTTGGCTGTTGCCATCTTATTGTTATTTGCAACCAAAAGTGACCTTAGAGGGTGGAGCTAAGTACAACTGAACGCTGAATAAGACAATTTTAGGTGACCAAAATGTTATAATAATATTGATGAACTGAAAACACACTGTGAAAGGGTTAAAGTTCTAAGACGAAAACACGGACAACTCCCAGACTGGACAACTCCGTGGTAGCGACCTGTCAATCTCAAGGTAGCCACGCCCTAAAGCATCCCCTGCTTTATGGTCTATTTGACTCTAAATGGTACCATAACTTACTAAATGAACATCATGCTGTATTGAAGAAGACTTGAAACTAGCGATTGAAACCATAAACTCATGTTTAAAATGTTTACTGAGGTAATAAATCAAGTGAGAAGTAGGGTCATTTTCTCATTGACTTCTATACAACCAGAGGAGTCGCCCCCTGCTGGCTATTAGAAAGGATGCAAGTTTAAGGCACTTCTGCTTTTCAGAGCAGGAGGTTGCTGTCTGTTGTGATGTTCCTACTTCTACCTATGAATCTGAATACACCTTTCACTACTGTGTGAAGTAAGACTGATGTACCTTCATGCTGTGCTGGCTGCAGGGTGGCAGGCCATTGGACGTCCGGCCGGCGTGTCTCACTTCTGAACACGAACCGAGCTGCTGGTGGGAGGGAAGTGGAGGCAGAGCTGCTTGAGGTGTCGCAGCACAGGGATTAGAAAGCTTGAGAGAAAAAGAGAAATCAAAGAAAGAGGAGAGGTCAGAGAAGGCGAAACGTACTAATGTACACAAATGTGCCGAGGGAGCGCTGCTGCACACTCACCACCTTCAAGGCCGGGCTGTGGTGTGGTGGATGCAGAGAGGGCAGGGAGGTGTTGTAAGACAGCAGGCAGGGCTGATGGCGTCGATCCATCGACGCAGAGGAGTGAGGTCGCAGGCCAGATGCTGACGCAATCAGAGACTTTGCGTTCCTGCCCAGGCTGTTTGACTTGCTTTCCCTGCGTTGGTATTCTATCGGAGACTGAAGGGCTGCAGTGGACAGGAAGAGATGTCACATCGTTCAAACGCACCAAACTCTTAAATCTGTGGATTTATTGCAGAAACACTGAACTCTGGTACCATTAAGGAAGTTCCTCTGAGTCTCTAAGATTTGGACCACGTCATCAAGCCAAGCCTCCTGTATTTCCAGAGATGACGCCTGCATGATGAAGCGTGTCACGCTGCTGTCAGTCCCGCGGGAGGTGAGGACCAGAGAGCATGGCTCAGTCTCAGAGTGCTCCTCCACGCCCAAACAGCTGACCTGAAGCACACAGGAGACTTGTTAACCATTAAGAAAAAAAACCCAAAGATGTTTTATAGATGTTTTAAAACATACTCGCACCTTGATGCTGTTTTTAAAAGTGTACCCCGGCAAAGAGAAGCCCTTTTTCTTATCAATTGGCTCGCTGAAGATGACCAGCTGCTCAAACAGGAAGACCCTCCTCTCCTTCGGTCTGGACGGGAAACCGCTGCTTTCCTGCTCGCTGACAGAGAAGGTATCCTGCTGCAGCAGCTTCCCCTGAGCCGTGATTTTCCCCTGAAACAGTGACAAACATCGTCACAGACCCATAATCACCCTGGATATGTGTTTCATCTGTGATGACGGACAGGAAATAGTCGGTATCTCACCTCAAAACCTTGGAGCCTGCCCACGTTCATCATATCATTACAGCGTTTTGGCACAAAACACATCACCTCCACCGCCCTCTGATGGAGGAAATTGGATGAGTAAGTGAAAACACAATTTTGTGATATATAGACTCAGAATAGTATTTTACACATTCAGTTGCTAGTTTATTCGGTACACCTAGCTAAAACTAATACAGTCTAACACCCTGCAATAAATCCAACCTTCATAAAGGTTGTTTTTGTTGAAAGAGAGGTGTACAGTTCACCATTTCAACAACTGAATATTATAACCAACATGAGGGTACTTTATTTTGCAGGACTTGTATTAGAAGTTTGCATGTTCTATCCGTGTTAGCGTGGGTTTTCTCCGGCTTCCTTCCACAGTCCAAAGACATGCAGGTAAATTGTTGACTATGGGTCAGCCCTGTGATAATCTGGCGACCTGTCAGCTGGGATCGGCTCCAGCCCTGCGATCCTTAATAGGATAAGCGGTTACAGATAATGCATGGATGGATGGATGGATGTATTGTATTAGACTGCGTTGGTTTAGCTAGTTGAACCTAATAAACTGGCAGCTGACTGTATATATATTCGTACCTGCAGCTCCTCAACATCCCTTCCTGCTTTGCTGTAGTACTTCAGGAAGTCCTGTGGTTGCCAGTCAGAGAGAGGTTTATTTAGAGGTTTTAATTATAAGAAAGTAAAAAAAATACCCTTATAATAAAAATAAAGGAACAAATGCTACTTGGATCTAGGGCTGCAACTAACAATTATTTTCTCGATTAATCGATTAGTTGTTTGGTCTATAAAATGTCAGAAAATGGTGAAAAATGTCAATCAGTATTTCCCAAAGCCCACGATGACGTCCTCAAATGTCTTATTTTGTCCACAACTCAAAGAAATTCAGTTTACTGTCATAGAGCAGTAAAGAAACCAGAAAATATTTACATTTAAGAAGCTGAAATCAGAGAATTTTTACTTTGTTTTCTTAAAAAATTACTCAAACCGATTAATCGATTATCAAAATAGTTGGTGATTAATTTAATAGTTGACAGCTAATCGATTAATCGTTGCAGCTCTAGTTGGATCTGACCGTGATGTAAAGAGTCTTTATTATAGTGGCTACATTATTAAAAATGAACACAGGTCTTCCTCAGAGTTCCTGGGAAGACATTTATGAAGCAGTTTGTCTTTTAATCTTTAATGTTGTGAAACTGTGTCATACATGCAGATACATGGTCATGTTAAACTGCAAACCTTCAGCAGTAGTTGATACTTCATGATCCTCTGAACAGGTTTGATGAGCAGATCATTGAGCTGCAGTCTGTGCCCCAGCTGCTGCCTGACATCCTGTCAAGGTGACAGAAAAAGAGAATAAGTGTTATAAGTAAAACAAAAAAAAGTATTTAAAGAACTCCAGTAAAATTGACTGCAGTATAAAAGTTTACTCACCTCAAAGTAGGTCTCAATGTACTCTGAGACAATGTGCTCTGATTTGGGTTTGTTCTGACAGTAAACCACATACATGTGAAGACGCCGTTCCTGGAAATTGAAGAATTTAAGAGAGAGAGAGAGAGAGAGAGAGAGAGAGAGAGAGAGAGAGAAGTCATGTGACAATTATTCCCAATAATCTGTGTGTGTGAGGGGCAGAACAGACAGAGGAAGAGTTAAGCCTCTGAGCTGCTCTGACTCTTAGTTTCCTCTCAGTTTTGTTGTGTTCCCATTCCCCTCAAGGGTGTATTTTGGGAGTTTTGTTAAACCAGTGCCGGACCTTTGCCTCATTAAATAGTTCCAGTGGCTGAGAAAGAATGGTTTAATTTGCCGTGGCTTAATTTGGCGTGCTACACTACACTGAGGGAAGCGAAAAGGAAAGCTGAGCTGGACTGTCTGTAATGAGACTACGTACTGATACTGATATGTATAACGCCAATGAAAAGTATTCACCGCCCTTAAAGGTAGGGTTGGTAGTGTTCTTCAAATACGTTTTTTGTTGTAGTTGTTGAAATCAATCAATAAATCAAATGCTCTGACAAAAAAAGGGTATCTGTGGCTGTCGCAGGACTGTAATAAACCCATCCAAACATTTCATTTGGCCCAAATGTAACGACAGGACGGCCTGCCTACTGAACCTGCACTCATTGAGCATCACCGGAGTCTTCCACGAGCTGCTAGTCTGACTGCTGTGAGTACTAACAATAGCCATGTTTGTTCACATTCATTATGATAATTTTGGGGGGAGTGGCCTTGGAGGGAGACCTGAAGCAACGGACTGTCATTGTTGCTGACTTGGCGACTTTCTCGCTAGATTTAGGGACTTTTGGAGCTACTTTTATTGGAAAAGAGTTGACAACACTGGGCAGAGTTTTTCCAGCATGTTCTCATCCCAAATTGTCACATACTGGCGCTTTGTCAGACCACTCTGCGTCACTTTTTGGTCTCAGTAAACACGTTCTCAACATTGTGATTTAAACAAAAACACTTGCTTAGGAAGAGGCAACAAAACCACTTAGTTAGGTTTAGGAAAAAACAACATGATTGGGCTTAAATCACTGCGTTTGTACAGTGAAAATGTGACTTGACGTGAACACGGGACACGAACGAACAGCCGATTGTAACGTGAAAGTGAAACTTTACGCACGGGATACAAACAGCGGTCTCCTAGATGAAAGCCTTGTGTTGTTGGACCCATCCACCTCCTATCCCACCATGTGTCTCTTTCGCTCTTTAAACTACGTCACCACAGTACTTTGTCTAACACGTGTTTACTGTTGCCACGGACGGGTTCACATTATAGTTAATGGAAAGCCGGTTGCGTTTCATAACGGCGCTAAAGGGTGTCTTGAGCATTGGTCTCACACGCCAATGGCCGTGGCAAAGCGTCGGTAATTTACGCTCTGGGAATGAGAACGGGCTGGTATCCGGTTGGATAATGTTTTAAAAATCTAGCGTACTCTTGCCAGTTTCTCAGCATAACCAAGCCCTACCTTTAAGAGTTTTTTATGTTTTAAAACAGTGAATCCATGTGATCTTTCAATTCAGCAGTTTAAGTTTGTAACTCCTTTGGAAATTCAATTTGTAGAGATCTGTTTTCACTTTGATATTAAATAATATGTTTAATCAAAGTTCAGTGTTAAACAACTACATATGAAAAACTTTGAGGTGGGTGTGAATACTTTTTATAGAGCTATGAGATTTGCAATTACAGCTCGTCTTCACACACGGCGCAGTCTCTGCGGAGCATCTTTCACACTGATTGTCGGCTTTGAGAGTTGATGATTACAAGAGCGTTTGTTCTGCAGCTGCACCTGCAGATGAACGGATCTACAACATGAAGACACATCTGGATGGTGGAGGGGGGGGGGGCTCTGATCTGTGAGACGACTGCGACCTTCAGCCAAACTGAAAACATGCAGAGAGACGGAAAAAAGAGAAACTTGCTGATCTGTGGACTCACATGTTTGATGAAGAGCTGGGCCAGGCTGTCAGGATCACCAACACATTTCTCCAGCTCTCCCAGGAAATAACTGTGTGACACGAAGCAGAGAAGGTCAGGCAGGAACAATCATCCAGTCAAACACACACACACACACACACACACACACAGAGGAAACAACCAGCCACAGGAGACGTGACACAGGCTGAACCACCATGAGGGGAACAGAAGAGACGTCTCTGACTCACCTCTTATGCCAGTCGTAGATCTGGTGGATGTTTCCAAACACGATCCTGTCCTTCCCTTTCAGGTCCTCTGGAACTCCCTGACTGGCCATGGTGCCCACGTAGCCCTAAACACACACACACATGGACACATGTCACTAATCAAATCAGAGGTTTCCAGATGGAAATCAAAACTTCTTTCTCAGTTTAAGACGTGAATGTTGCAGCGTGTTGATGAAGGAATCTCAGTTATATATAAAGGTCATAAGCAGATTATTTAAAGGCTGGAAGAGAGACACACCTGCACTATGAGTCCAAGATCGTCCACATACAACCTTTCTGTCTCTATCAGCTCTGTCAGCACATATCTGAAGAGAGAGATTTTCAAACAGCGAATAAAAGGACACTAAGTAATAGAAATGTTAATTTTGGTAAAATAAAATCAGAAATGTATATACATGTTAAAGGAGGTCTGACATTTTGGGAAATAGGCTTATCACTTTCTTGTTGAGAGTTTGATGAGAAGGTTGATACCGCTCTCATGTCTGTCATGTCAGCTGTCAATTAAACGAGTTACGCTGCTTTCAAGTTTGGTTACATCAGTGACGCCGTAACATTAGGTGATGTCGGCAGACTAGTAAGTGCACATTTCACTAAAGTCCAAAGCAACTTTTCATGGGACTTTCCGGCTGGTAGCAGTCTACGAACAGAGAAGGTAAAGGAGCTGAAAACAATGAGCTTTAGAGGTGCTGGTAGGCAGATTTTTCCTTAGCTAGGCTAGTTGTTTCCCCGTTTCTAGTCTTTACGCTAAGCTAAGCTAACCGTCTGCTGGTTGTAGCCTCATATTTAACATACAGACATGAAGGTGGTATCAATCTTCTCATCTAACTCTTTGCAAGAAAGCAAATAAGCATGTTTCCCAAAATGTCAAACTGCTCCTTTAATGTAGAGGTCGACACCTACATGCTCTTCTCTGATGCAGCGTTCCTCTCCTCTTCGCTGTCCACCGTCACAGACAACTGGCTGGCTGAGTCGTCAGTCACAGTGCAGCCGTCTTCCCCTTCCCCTTGGAGAGTGTTGATGCTGGATTTTTGAGTCTAAAACACACAAACAAGACAGTACAGCTTTTGCTAAACATTTAACATATTATGTAAGAGGAAACAGACAGAGAGGCGTCATGTATTGTGGGGCAGCGGAAAGTACATTTTCTCAAGTACTGTACTGAAGTATAATTTTGAGGTACTTTACTTGAGTATTTCCATTTACTTCCCTATACATTTATTTGATAGCTATACTTCTCAGATTAAGATTTTACATTTAAAAAATATGATAAGCTTATAAAATACTATGAATTGCTAAAGATGAAACTAGAGGCTCCTAAACCTTTTGATCCTTGTGACTCCTTACAAAGCAACGTCTATGTAAGGTCCCTTGTTTAAATTTAGATGTCTATTAATTGTTAGCAGTTTTACCAAAGACAGATTTGCCCTCTAAACTTCTTAGGTGGTTTTTATTTTAAGGTAAGGAGGAAACATCCATTATTTCTCAAAAAAGCAAAGATTAGAAGAGTCAGAAAAATCAACATTAATTTGTGGAGGTCTGGCCCTTTGGAGGAGCCAGACCCCCAGATTGGGAACCACTGGACTACACCTCGACCAGCTACAACACTAAAATGCTACTTACACATTGAGGTATCAGTATTAACAATCTAATAATGTCATATAATAATATATTAGTCACAGGGATACTTCTGCACTTGTACTTAAAGGGATAGTTTGTGTGTTTTGAAGTGGGATTGTATGATGTGCTTATCCATAGTCGTTGTGAAAACACAACATAGTATTATTTATAGTAGATGATGGTCAGCATGCTCCCAGTTTGGAGAAACAGACAGGAGCAAAGCAATCTACTGCTATGGACAGGTCTGGCAGCAAAACGTATTTTAGCCACCTAAAAGAAAGGCTCACCTAAAAAAATCAATATCAATTTAAGTTTACGCTATATTTAGAATATTTTCGCCAGTTTACCTTGCCGTGAGATAGCTATACAATCTATGTTTCTGACGGGGAACTGAAGCCATTGTCTATGCTCTCGCCAAAACAACCAGACTCCATTGAAAAAATGTAGGAAATTGACCAACATCTGACCAACATCTGCAACATCTGCGCCGACTGTCATCTACTGTAAATAATACAACGACTATGGATAAGTACCTCATACAACCCCACTTCAAAACACCCAAACTATCCCTTTAAGTATGAGGTTGAATGCAGGCGTTTTAACTTGTAATGGAGTATCCTTAAATTGTTGTATTGGTACTTTTATTTGAGTAAAGGATCAGAGTACTTCTTCCCAGCGCTGTGGAGCAGAGTGATGTCTGACCACTGGTCATCAACCACACAAACTTAAATCATTAAGCTTCATCTACAGCGTCCCCTGACCCAGCCAGCACACATCTGTAGAAATATATAAAGATGAGAGGGTCCTAATCCTGGGGAACACATCAGTAGAGCAATGTTACGCTGCCCTTTATGTTCCTTTTTGGAAAGTCATGCCACCCCAAAAAATCCCAAGTAACCTGAGAGTAATAATCACTTTTTAATGTCTCTCCTTGCTGCTGAGGACACTGCTGGGCAGAGAAATTTGGAAAAGTAGAATCAGGCCTGACAGATGAAGGTGATTAATGAGTCCAGTCATATAATAAAAATCATGGTAAGAGTTGTTACATAACACATATCACTCCTCACCTAAAAGCAGTATGATCTAATGTGACTTTAACTGCAATCCTATTGACAACCTGTAGTCTCGCCACACTTTGTGCTCTGCCTCGGTGCCCTAGATCATAATCCTTTTGTAGGTCAAATATGCACTCTGTTTATTTTCAGGGTCTTTTTTGCTCTTTGGCTCTGTCTGCGTCGACTGTTCAAGTCTTCACCCAGCAGACAGCCTGCCTATGAGAAACATCTGAGGCTGATTCAAACTCCACTCTGGTTTTGATCAACTAGTCAGCAGCCATTAAAACAGAGCTCTAAACTTTTCCGCCTCTCTTACAGTAATTTCTCATCAGCTAGAAATACATTAGCTCCTCTGAAAAAGGAAAATATGCTTATTCGCTTTCATGCCGAGAGTTAGATTAGAAGATCGATACCACTCTCATATCTGTGGGATGATATGTAGTTGAGCCAGCATCCAATTAGCATAGTTTAGCATAAAGACTGGAGACAGGGGGAAACAGCTAGCCTGGCTCTGTCCAAATACAACAAAATATGCCTAACAGCACCTTTAAAGCTCGCTAATTAACATGTTGTATCGCCTTTGTTTAATTTGTTCAAAAAACAAATGTCAAACAATGACAATTTGTGTTTTACAGGGGGTTATGTGTTGGACTATGTGCTGGAGACTTTTTCTCTGATCCTCCATAATAACGTTGCTGCAAATGATAAATGATTAGCGACACATTAGCGGGAGATTGTTAACAAGGTATCTAAGCAACATGAAGCACGCTGCTAGGCAATAGGCATATTCTGGTGGGTGCTCACATGAATCCACATCCCTAAGACCGGGCGTAGTTAAGACTAGGCTTACGTTTGGTTGGTGAACCAACGTAAAGTCCATTCTAAAGACTGGTCTTACCAAAGACTGACTTAGCATTTAAGGACCAGGTTCCCAGCAAGAAATAGTCTGTCACATACGTTTAATTTGTATAGATTAAACAAACAAGATGTAATGTTTTATTTGGTGAGCTTTAGAGGTACTGGTAGGCAGATTTTGGTACCTTCGGACAGAACCAGGCTAGCTGTTTCCTTTTCTAAGCTAACTGGCCACTAGGTGTAGCTTTATATTTACCGTACAGACGTCAGAGTGGTGTCAATCTTATCACCTAACTCTTGGCAAGAAAGCAAATAAGTCAAAGCCAAATGTCAAATTATTAAACTAAAGAGAAGATAAGGCCTTCTATTTACTGTATAATGACCTGGGCAGGACAACATTAAAGGAGCAGTGTGTAGGATCTGGCGGCATCTAGCGGCGAGGTTGCAGATTGCAATCAACTGAAGCTTCTCCGGTGTACCAAGCATGTAGGAGAGCTACCGTGGCCGACGCAAAAACATGAAAACGTGAATGGCCCTATATAGAGCCAGTGTTTGGTTTATCCGTCTTGGGCTATTGTAGAAACACGGCGGCCGGCTCCGTGAAAAGGACCCGCTCTCTGTGTAGTTAGAAACAATTTATTCTAAGGTAACGAAAACACAACGATTCTTATCTGCCAGTAGATCCTCCTAAATGTCACATGCCGTTCCTTTAAAGGGTTGAGGAGCCAGAGTAAACATAAAGCTGCAGGTGTCTATGGAATAAAAATCTCCCAATTGGACTGAGAAAGGCTGAAAGTGAGGACAGTCATTTATCAAGCAGAACAATGTCAAACAACAGGAAGTGGATCAGTCGACAGCCAAGAAAGGAAAGAACGACAGGTTCTTGACGAGTTAGACGTGGAGGTAAACCCGCTCCTTTACCAGTACAACAGCCAACGGCAGTATTTATGTTCACGTACGGCTGGCGGCCCTGAACTGCCCCTATTGGCTAATTAGCTCTTTATTGCTCAGGCTGCTTGGTTGTCGTGACAGTACACTCCTCACCCCCCAACCCTGACCCTATTTCAGCCTGTTACACACTGCTTTGCTAGTTGATTACTCCCAGATGCCATCTAGAAAAGCCCACAGGATTGATTCCACTCCACAGGGCCTTTCAAAGAGTACTCACTAGTGTTGGGTTACCAGAAACGTAGTGGTGTGTGCTTGTGTGTGTTTATGTGTGTGCACACACACAAAAGATATGCAGCAAAAATTTGAAAATATGTGCTATTCATCTGGCACAATTGGTTGAAGTCAAATAATGTGTGCAAATAAGAATCCTTTCACATGCTAATACAACTGACCAGGATGTAGAGGGACGTGTATGTTTATAATTCATATTTTCAGTGTGAGTTTCAACATTTAAGTGTATGTGTTTCCGTCATTTATACATTATATACATATACATAATTCATGAGACTTGCATTACCGAAAGGGTTTGATGATGAGAGACGCTCCACTATAAGAATTATAATAACTGTGAGGGGAGTGAAGAATTTAGTGCTGAGAGCGCTTCTGACTTGTATAGTTTGCATTATTTATTATCAATTTGTTTCTAACTGCTTTGTACTGTAATTATATTTCCTCATCAGAAAAAATACAATTCTATATAATGTCATTTCACAGCATCGCTATAACGTGTACTTTATGTTCCCCAACTTCTTTTGTGCATGTTCTTGTGGACCGGATGACCATTTAGAATTATTTACCTTCTGTAATTTCTTTGTTCATATGATTCAGTTTAGTTTTTTAGTTTAGTTATGTAATAATATATCTTATAACACGGCTCTGTTGAATACTTGATTCTGATTGGTCAATCACGGCGTTCTACGGTCTGTTATTTCTTTATAGCAGACCGTTGCTATGTATAGCAGACCGTTGCTATGGGCGCAGTTCTGATGTCGAACTCTGGCGGACCATTTTTGGGTCAAATTGTTGATTTCTTAAGTAAGTAGCTGTGTAATAAATGGGATAATGTACAGCGAGCGGGTCATTGTTGTGAAAGAAACCCCCGAATCACCTTGTCAGGGTTTATCTCACAACAATGCCCGGCTCACTTCACATTATCCCTTACTTAGTTTGAGACATTGAATGCCTGTCTTGATAAAGGTTGGTGGACTGTGTAAACATCAGGGTCAACGATGAAAACAAGTCCAGAACTTGTACAGATTTTCACCTACAACCGCAGTTTATCTACTGAGACAGACCTTTGAATATAACAGAATAGAATAGATTAGAATAGAGACATTACTAGAGTCTGGCTGTCTCTGCCTGGCAGGAGGTCAGATAAGCAGCACTGACAGGGCGGTTGTGTCGGAGGAGCTGCTGGACCCGACGGACCGTTTGTCCACACCTGTACAACACAAGCACAGCAACCATTACAAATAACATCATAACATGTGTTTCCTCAGGAGGTATGAATGTAGCCGTCTGTCTTTAAGTCTCACCGTATCTCCAGAGGGGAGGATAGTGTAGTTGTCGTGCGGTTCCAGAGGCCTCGGCTGAGTTCCACTGTGGGAAAGGAGCGACGGCGGCGGCCTCCTGTCTGACCTGCACATCTGCTTCTCGACTTTTCCCGCTCCTCCTCTGGCATCCGAGCTCAGCTTGCGTACGGGATTGGTGAGCCATTTCTTGAGGGCGCTGACAGGGTGCCGTGATCCTCCAGACAGGGAGTGGGAGCAGGGGCTGGAGCTGCCTGAGGCCTGGTGGGGCACAGGGCCCACTGATGGGGTGATACTACCGGTACTGCCCGCCACAGTGTACGACTCTGCTGCAGAGAGAGAAAGAGGGAAAAGGATTGGGTTAACATACAGCAGCTAATTGTGGGGTACATCCTCTCAGGTCAGATGCTGCAGACAGATTTCTGCACAAAAATGTTGGTCAATTTCCTGAGTTAAGCCCCAACTGTAACTTTAGTAGCTGCAGCTACTGTACCTACCAGTCCTTAATTATTGTAAACACATTTGTTCTCACGAGGAAGGATTTGTAAATTAAAGTGGAGATTATATAATGCAGCTTGACTGCGTGCATTTGTTAGATATTTTCTAACAATGAAAATGTATTCAAACCAAAAATGTGGTGACTGTGGTTGGTCCTGTTCTGTCCTGTTCAAAGTATTTGCAGCGCTTTTACTAAGCTGAGTTAGAATCAATGCAGGAGTATAGAGGCAGTTAAAATAAAGCAAAACTGTACATGGAAAGTCTTCTTTTTGATGCATTGACACAAACAATATTTGCTTTTGCAGAGATGCACCTCACGGCTTGTAGATCAACTGATAAGCAGACAACATGACATTAGTCCTTGGGCATTTTTATTATTTAAAGGAACAGTGTGTAACACTTATATATATTATCAGAAATGGAATATAATATTCATATCTATGTTTTCACTAGTGTATAATCCTCTGAATCTATGAATCGTTGTGTTTTCGTTAGTTTAGAATGAGCCCTTCACATCTACATAGGGAGCGGGTCCTCTTCACGGAGTCCACCATGTTGCGTCGCCATGTTTCTACAGTAGCCCAGAACAGACAAACCAAACACTGGCTCTAGAGAGAGACTTTCATGTTTTTACGTTACCTGAAGGCCACCGTAGTTCTCCGACACGCTTGTGAAACTGTGATAACGTAAGCCACAGAGTGCAAAACTGTGGTACCGCCAGCCACCGTCTGACTTCCATTGCTCCTAAAGTAGTGTTATTATGGTAAGGAGGGCCTCTGAGCAAGGTGAACGGCGTTACCACGGTTTTGTACTCGGCGGCTAAAGTTACCGCAGTCTTGGAGAGGGAGGAGTGAGCGGAGGGGTACTCAGTTGGTTGCAACTAACACCACTAGATGTCACCAAATCCTACACACTGTACCTTTAAAAGAAAGCAATGCCCTGAATCTCATTAGGAGATGGAGAATGAGATTGGAGATGGAGAACCACAAACCTCTCAACAATAAGATTTAAAGGATACAAACTGGAATGATTTGTTTTCCTGTCCTCAGTCACAACTGAACGCATACCGTCTGCACTGAACTGCTGGACCAACACCGGAGCTGACACCCTTTTACGCAACAGCCGGATCTTGTTTCCAGCTTTAAGTCTCTTGACTATGGAAACTGGTACATAATCCTCTACCATGCTGTTTTAATCAAGCACCCTAACATTAACATTTCACTCTGTTCTGCTGATCGTAGCAAAGTGAAATCTTTCAGGAGCCTCATTTTGTCGTTTTGGACTCTTGCCAGAAGCCACTATTCCCTGTCAGCACATTTACGTAAGCTGTAATCATAATAGCAAGCTTTCAAGAAGCCAGTAGAAATCTAGGTCAGCTATTAACCAAAACTGTCTGATACTGCCATTAAACAAGAAGCCCTGATGACAGTGAAATACTAAATAATGGGTTTTTCTTCCTGATTCATTTCAGTTCTCCTTTTATTTCACATGGACCAGTAAAATCTTCCTTAAATACAAAGGAATTCACAAATATTAAGTTCACTGTTCACGCCATTGGTGATGATTTTATTCATTTATTCATTTATACATGTACTCTATATTTATCATGTTAATATGCTGACTGCCATAAAAAAGTTTAGTCTCCTACAAAACAATGCAGACAAACAAGACTGTAATTAAATTAATTCATCGCCTGGTACTTCACTCATGCAGTGAACAACACAAACTCATTTCTATAATGGGATGATTAAGAGGGAAGGGAGGAGGGTCAATGTGTGTGTGTTTGTGTGTGTGTGTGTGTGTGTGTGTGTGTGTGTGTGTGTGTGTGTGTGCGCGTGTGTGTGTGTGAGAGAGAGAAAGAATGAGTGCTTGTTTGTTGAGTGTGTGTGTGTGTGTGTGTGTGTGTGTGTGTGTGTGTGTGTGTGTGTAGGGGCGTGTCCGTCCATTGTGTTCACCAAGACGACCCCAAAATAACCTCTTTTGTGTGTGTGCGCGTGTGACAGGGTCTACACAGTGGGGAGCTGCTGCAGCCCGGAGAGGAACACACGAGTGTGTGTGTGTGCGACCGATAAGTGTGTGTGTGTCTGTATGAGTAACACAGTGGGAGATGAGAGCTCCTTACACCCCTCGGATCAAAGGCCCAATAAGGACTACATAAAATCTGTGTGTGCATGTAACAACCTAACAACCAAACACACACACACGCACACACACACACACACACCACCCCACAGCCTCACCCACGGATTTCTCTTTCTTATTTTCTCTCTCTCTGTCTCTCTCTGGATGAACGAGCACAGCATTGTTATGGATTTGAATTGCAGGGGAACCAGCGCTCGCTCACCACACACACACACACACACACTCACACACTAACAGTGTCTGTGAGGAGTAAGGGGTTAGCGAGCACACTGGGTGTGATGAATAGAGAGAGAGTTGGTCACTGCTGTCTATTTCCTGTTGATCTTCACAGAGTTTTCTCTTCACACGTGTTGGATTTGTTAGCGTCACATGATCCTCAATAGAGATAGATATAGAATAGAATAGATCCTCAACTGGTTAATGTTGTCATGCCTGAATTTAGATTTAAAGGGGTACTCCAGTGATTTAGTATTGCACTTCTAAAAAGTTGGGGAACTCATCACAAAAGACAGATAAAAGAAAGAGCGGTCAAAATAGAAGGAATAGAGGCCGATATATCCTGACTTTCAGTCCCTAGTATGGGTCAAGCTCCAAAAACACTACATTTCCCATGATGCACCTTGGTATATACCATGCTATAGCATCTTTCAGTAGGCCCCTCCCTGTCTGGTAAATGCCCACGCTGTCCAAACTACAGACCCCCAGTTTGTACTAGAGTGCTACAGGAATGAGTCCTAAAACCTGGAAATGAGTTAGCATTTTAGCACTTCTGGTTCCTTCGTCTGGAAGTCGATGGGTTTATAGTTAGATGTCTGAAATAAGGTCTGTGGTTAACACAAGCTGAAGAGCTTTTAACGTTTTGTTTTACAACATAAAATACATCAATAAATAACCCACTCGTGGATTTTGAAGCCTTTATGTGTCTTAAAAAAGGCTAACAAGTGGCTAAATGAGACTACTAAACGTCATCACGCCGACTCGTCCGGCTTTACAGCCTCGTTGTTCATTTGTGAATATTATCTTACGGAACAAAACGTCTAAGTATCATAAACGTGTGTTTGCCACAGAGCTTATTTTCTGCAATAATCCAAAACCCAATGGAAAAAATCCCACTGGCTTTTTGTCGAGGGAACAGGGCGATGCTAACTTCCTGGTTGGCCTACAAAAATACATCATCCCTGGAGCACTCTTTGAGGGGACTAATTACTAAAGGATGATGACTCAGGATAAAAGGAGACTGTGATCTGCACTGATGATTATTGACTCAGCTGGTGAGTTGTTCCTGAAAATATTACACTCCAATGAAATATAATATTAACTTCAAAATCGTGGTAAGTTCAAACACAGCTCGAGTTTGAATGTAGTGGAATTACAGTATAACTTCATGCATCTTTGGGCGGAAAAAATGTGTGATTAATCACGATTAACTATGGACAATCATGCGATTAATTGCAATTCATTATTTAATCAACTGACAGCCCAAATATACATAAAAAAAAAAAAAACCCCAAAAATGATTTTGTTCTAATATTTTGTCCACTGTGTGTTTGTTGCTCAGTCCATTTCTCAGACCCTCAGGAGCCCCCTCCCCCCCATATTTCCATATTATATCCTGGTGCTTTTTATAATGAGATTGCTAAGGGCCAGCTGTCATTTGGAAAAAGGCCCAGCGGCCGGCTCTGATAAATGGATTACAGATGGCATCCATCCCCGGGCCAGACTGGGCCAGTAGATAACAGAATTAGAGATAGACTTCCAACCAGAATCACTAAAAAGTTGAGATTTACAGAGAGAAAGAGAAAGTAAAGAGAAGGAGGGAGATTCAGACGGATGGAAGGGGTCTCTGCAGGTTTCAGAGGCATTTAGTCGTATATAAACCTAAACCTTTTTACAAGACAAGAACAAATAAGTGTGCACCTTTTGTAGTCCCCTTGATAGAACTGTTATAGGATTAATTTCTTAGCGTATTTACAGAGGAGTGTGGAGGACGAGTGTACAATGTGTGGTGTGAATGTGTATATTCACTGGTGTGTTCACTACCCACAGTCAATAAACAGTAACAGGTCCGTCACACCTTCTGACGCCTGATTGGATAAGCACCCATGCTGCGCTGTCATTGGTGTTCGCTTCTGATATTCAAACATGTTCTGGCTGTGCAGCTGCAGAAACATATTTGGTTTTTATATCTCTAACACCTAATTTGTCAAGTTATTGGTGGTAATGGTGTCATCGTGTTAACAATGACTGACTGGTCCAGCACCAATGTGTCAAGCTCTATCGATTCTCTGGATGTTTTCTAGATCAGAAATCCTGCACTGAGCTCATCTTTGCATGATCCGCAGGACACTGCTAAACCACCACAAACGTTTTATTTACATTTAAAAACATAACTTACAATAAATTATTTAATTTAAAATGAAACCTGATACTATAATTTATAGATTAACTTGAGGCAATATCATCAACATGATATATTTTTTAAATCCAGTGTCAAATTCATACTGTTGAACCAGATGATATAATAAGAATTAACTCTCGGCAAGCGTGTGATTTCCATTGGGGACTTCTCAAAATCCTATTTTTGTCACAGTTACAGTCTCTGTTTGATTGACTCACTAAAACCTCTATAAAGAGTGTCGTCTGACTGTCCAGCTGTCATAAACCAGATTAAAGAAGAGAGGTGATCAAAACGCTGATGCATTCATCTGGTCACCTTCAATTATTGCCATGTGTTCACAGCAATAAGCTTTATGAGCAGCAGCGAGTGCTTATTGGAATTTTTTCTCTGGGTTTTGTCCACCAGGCTACATATGTACAGCCTGCCTCAACCTTAACTTAAGGTTTTTGACAAGACCTGCCTGCTGAACATATCTGATCACAGCTATAAACTAAAAGCCAGCAGAGAGATTTCAAATTGTATTGGTTTCTAATTTTAGTGTGTTTAAAATATATCACTGCATGTTGGATTATTTTTTACAGATCGAAACTCTAAACTTTATTTTGAATTCTTGAAGATCCCAAAGGTACCAAATAAGACGATAAGAAAACTAAAATGACACACAGGTAATGAGGACTTATTTGACGCTGTGGTGCATACAGCCGTAAGAAATAATCAAAGACCTTCTGAAAACGTGCAGATGCCCTGAACTTTCATCATTGGAGAGATGTGAGCGGCCGTCATGTCGCATCACTTCCTGTCTGTGTGTACCTGCTGCCCGTCGGCCCGTGCGGACGGACGGATTGATTTTTGAAGCCTATCGATCTGCTTCCTTCACGACCGGCAGATCTATTATAATGACATTGTATCTAAATCCTATTTGTTGGCCAACCTGCTCCCAAACATAACCCAATAAACTAAAGAGGGACGGACGAGCTCGCCTCAGCTCGGCTAAATCTTCATAAAAACCACAGACGGATCGGGATAAAAAGGCTTTCTGGCTGAGATGACATTATCCATAAAGGAAGGAATCTATTAAAAAAAGGGGCAGGATGGTGTAATGCAACAACCTGTGGAGTCCATGCAATCACGCTAAAAATATGGATGTGTCAGAGAAAAAGAAGAAATGCTGCTGAGCAGAAGAAGAAGTTTGAACTCTTTCACCTTTAAGAAAGAGTTTAAATATGTGTATCATCATCTTCATTAACTGTATTTATATACATTTATATTCTTATATTTAAATGTTTGTTTGCTTTAAGTTTTGAGAACAATTTCGTTTTTTTCTTGGCCTTTTGGGGTGGAGAGAAAAAACACAAGGAGTGATGGTGTGAGAAAGAGAGGGGGAAAGGATGGAATGAAATAAGAATGCAAATAAA
>CAKALU010058465.1:0-47893 GCA_916700995.1 Hozukius guyotensis | reverse complement strand
AGAAGAGTTAGTTTAGCTCTGAGAATATCTAGTGAATGTACAGTGGACGTTTGTGCAGAAATAACTGCTGCAGCTCCTCCAGACCAACAGAGGTTTCCCGTGTCTTGTGAAGTGACGGGGCTCCGCAGCGAGAAACGTTATCGTCTCCGACCAAAACTCCGGTGTCTCCCTTGTTCCCTCCGGCCGCGGTCGGGAGGCTGAAGCAGGAAAAGCCAACACTAGGATCAGCATTGATTCATGGAGAGACCTTCGTCTGGTCAGCTAACATTACTGCCAAGCAGCTGAAATATAGAGTGATATTGTGGTTTTAGCTGACGTGTGTCGCCTCACTGTTTTGATCGATGCTCGTTCATGTCTATGTAGAGCGAGCACAAGCCCGAGCGCGAGCAACAGGACGCTGACTTTCGTTGACTTAACGGCCACAGGTGTCGCTGTTAACAAGCAATTTCTGATTCTTACAAACAGTCCCTTTAACTGATTTTTTCCACATTGTGTTGTGCAATAATCTGAATCCAATTTGATTAAATTATGACTTTCTGTCATACAAGTTCTGTTAGTGGAGGAACCAAATGTTACTGTTAACTGTTAAAGACCTATAGTAGGTGGATGATAACACATGTACTGAACTTCATATAAGAACTTTTGAATGTTATAGTTCACTGCTCACATGTAATTTGTGTCATGGATTCTTCATACATGCACGCGTCTTTATGTAAGATGCATGATCTTTCATGTATAATAATAGCAGAGCTAAGGTGGAAGTAGAGAGGAGGGAAGATTAAAGCTGCACACTGACATTAACACTCCTCCTATTGTCTTCACACTGATATGGTGTTATTACAACGCCACGCCGACGTCACTGAGAAACAAAAAGCGAGGGAACCTCTATAATTAAGAACTCAAATCACACGAGCAACAGAAACTGAAACTTCAGTACGGACCAACGGAGACTTACTCATGTCAAACAGGTCCTTCTGTGGGCTCTCTTTGGCTGCAGCCGCCATGCCCTTCGTCACATTGTCCGCCTCTGCCTGGAGCGCTGCGAGCACCTGGGCGTCGATCTGCTGAGTGTTCACATACGCCGGCATCTCTCCTGTTTTTGGTGCCGGACCTTTGCTCTCTGGCAGAGTGTTTATATCAAATGATCCTACGGTAGATATTTGGAGAAACAATCATAGCCACAGTGTTGAATTGATGAAATTCAGAAAATTAAAAAAATGTCTTATGTATAAAGAGAGGACCTATTATGCTTTTCCCCTTTCATTTAGTGTGGCATATAGTATTTCTGTGCACGTAAAAGGTCTGTGAAGTGACAAAGCCCAAAGTCAAAGGGAGTTACTCTCCCCCACAGAAACACTGCTCCTGAACTGCCAGAAACACCATGCTTTAAGTTCCGCCTTTTCTTCTGTAACGCGGTGATGTCACCAAGTAACACATTTGCGTGATACCTGCCTAGCGGCTAGTTTGGCACGCCCTCAAACAAAGCTAGTTAGAGTGGAGCTGGAGTGGAGTCCGAAGAGTTTGGTTTGGTTGACCAATCACAACAGAGTGGGCACAGCTACTACGGCATTGTCCGGTCTGGGAGTTGTTTGTGTTTTTGCCTAACAACTTTAACCCTTTCACAGTGTGTTTTCAGTTCATGATGGTTGTACTTAGCTCTACCCTCTTCTGGTTGCAAAAATCAAGATGGTGACGGCCAAAAGCAAAGATGGCGACGGCCAAAATGCCAAACTCGAGGGTTCAAACCAGCAGTCCACAAACCACTGGGTGACGTCACGGTGACTATGTCCACTTCTTATATACAGTCTATGGTAGAAACCCAAAATACAAAGTATGCACCTGAAAATAAGCCTAATAGGTCCTCTTTAAGTAGTGGGAAGCATGTATTTTCTTACCCTGTTGTATGAATATGGACTTTCTTTCATCTCCCCAGTTTTCTCCACAGTGCCGCCCTTGATAATATGTCTGATCTACTGAAGCTGGGCCAATCTGATGACATAGTTCATGAGTTGATATTTTAAAGCATTAATTATGATTTTGAGATTACGTCCGCATGTAAACAAAATGTTATTCTGCTCAAGATTAATCCATATGAATTGAAAATTGTACCTGGCATCCATCCGGCGCTGCGTTCTGATTGGACAGCCGGGTGTCGATGAAGCCTCCGGGGGGCGGCATCTTGCCAGGGATGTTGTTATAGTACGGATGTTCTGCTGACTCCTCCTCTTCCTCTGTCCATGGCAACTCCTCCATGTTTAATACCCTGAGGTATAACGTAGTTAGATCATGAAACTCAATACTGACTGTGTGTGTTTGTGTGTGTGTGTGTGTGTGTGTGTGTGTGTGTGTGTGTGTGAATATGCACATCTGCGAGTGTTTCATGAACGCCTCACCTGTCGTGTGTGGAGGACAGTTTGCTTGAGGGACACTGCAGGTACTGCTGGAAGCGAAGGTCAAACGCCTGGCCGATGGTGCTGATGACGTCCTGGGCCAGCCCGTCAGAGCACTCCAGGATGTGACACGCTGACGAGGGTGAGAGCAGCAACTCTTAATGAGCATGTTGCGTGTGAGATATGAGACACTCTACAGAGTATCAGGGTCATTCCTGTTAATGCAGCAACATTTCGGTCTCCATGAATCACTTCCTCCTATTTTCTTTAAGATATTTTCAAATATTTATATCAAATGGCTTGAATTATAGATTAAAGCAGCAGTGGGTAGAAATGGAGCAAATATGATTTTAAAAAGTTACTTTTGTTAAACGGTCACTATATCCTGACAGTAGTGCATGAGACAGGTAATATTCTGTTACTGTAATGCCTATTTCTCTCCTCAGATGTTTTCAGAATCATCTTGTAGTGTACTGTTTAGCTGTAAAATTAGAAAGTTTGTGACCCGGCAGCCATGTTGAGATCTGTTGAGGAAATACCAAGCACCGCCCACCAGCCGGAGCACAGCCAATAGGAACGCTCTCTCTCTGAAATGACCTGTGATTGGTCAAAGTCTTCCGTCACAGGCTAGATTGTTTAAAGCCTGAAAACAGAGCCATGAGGAGGTGCAGAAGTCTAGTTTTCTCTCAGAACACTTGAATTACAATATGCTGAAAGGTTATTATGGAATTTTTGCCCAATGATGCCAAAAACATTCTGCCTACTGCAGGTAGGCATGTGCTTGATTTTACCTTGTCCCCAGTGCAAAGTAATGAACTTCTACAAGAACTACAGTACAAGCCATAAAATTATAAAATACTCAAAATATTCTTTAATTATTTATTTATGGTTATGAATGGTTAAAAACGACTACAATTCCATTGAGAGACCATTTTCAGGAAGTGACTTTTTGGTAGGGTGAGCATAAACCTTTCTTTTTTTTCATGTTTCATGATGTTGATCTATTTGTGCCACTCTTAAAGTTCCACCTGGTTTGGCTAAATTATGAAGAAAATTGGTCCGATCAAAAAAAATGTAAAAACATATTTGATATAGTTATGAAAGTTTTGTTTATGTGTAGAAGGTTAACATCAGCTCGCTAAACCTGGATCACTCACAGAGCTATGGCTGACTTAGCTCAAATTGTTCCTCCGTGTCAGGTCTATAGACCGATATAAACCAGTATACCCATAAGGATTCAAATTTGTGCGTGAGATTGTGCCAATATGTTTTCCTGACAGTTAAACATGTCACTATTTTATATAATGCAAGAAACATGAAAAATCCATCTTTTTTTTCAAAGGTTATGAGGCCTAAATGTTGCTGCATAACAGGAGGAATGAACACCTACCTCTTCTGTTAACGGGGTCCTTTGCTACATAGGCAACGTAATCTGTTGTGTCCTAAAAACATAAAAAGAAAACTATTGTAATAATGTCCAACTATAAAATATCACAATACCTGCATACAACAACCTTTATTTTTTTGGTTATCAAATCTTTGTTATGAAGTAGTTTAGGTTTTAATTATCAGATGCCGGTTAATTTGACACAGGCCATTGAGTTACTTACGGGGTCTCCACCTGATGCAAAGGAGATGGACTGCATGTGATGGTTGGCTATGATCTGTCAAGAGTAAAATACATATGAGATAGCAAATGCCTCTTTATACACACAGATAGGTAGAAATGCACATGCATTAACTTTAATGCATTAATATTTATATATGTTTGAAAATTTGAGTATTATTGGTGTAACAGAAATGTGATGTTGTATATAGTATGTATGTGATAAATTAATGTACATGATTTCAGACCCCAGGAAGACTAGCTGGTGCCATTGGTATCAGCTAATGGGGATCCTTTTTAAATAAATAAATAAATAACTCTACACACATACACTGCTTAAGGGAACACTTCAATCACATATCAGATCTTGATGAACGAATCATTCAAGCTGAAAATCTTTTCTGATGTACATCGTATAATTTGTTGAGAACAAAATGACGTAACATCGGTCAATGGAAAGCAAAATCATCAACCCACTGAGGGCTGGATTCAAAATCACACCGAAAATCAAAGTAAAAGATTGAAATCACAGGCTGATCCAACTCCTATTGTGACTCAGCAGTGTGTACGGCCCCCGCGTGCATGTATGCACTCCGGACAACGTCTGGGCATGCTCTTGATGAGCCGGCGGATGGTGTCCTGGGGGATCTCCTCCCAGACCTGGATCAGGGCATCAGTGAGCTCCTGGACAGTCTGTGGCGGTACTTGGCGGTGTCGGATGCGCCGACCGGATTTAGGTCAGGGGAACGTGAGGGCCAGTCAATGGCATCAATGCCTACTGCACCAGGAGGAACCCAGGGCCCTCTGCACCAGGAGGAACCCAGGGCCCACTGCACCAGGAGGAACCCAGGGCCTACTGCACCAGGAGGAACCCGGGTCCCACTGCACCAGGAGGAACCCGGGGCCCACTGCACCAGGAGGAACCCAGGGCCCGATGCACCAGGAGGAACCCGGGGCCCACTGCACCAGTAAGTTCTGACAATCGCTCTGAGGATTTCTTTCCGGTACCTAACAGCAGTCAGGGTACTGTTGGCTATGACAAGGAGGTCTGCCGACCCTCCAAGGATATGCTTCCCCAGACCATCACTGACCCACTGCCAAACCGGTCATGTTAGATGATGTTACAGGCAGCATAACGTTCACCACGGCGTCTCCAGACTCTTTCACGCCTGTCACATGTGCTCAGTGTGAACCTGCTCTCTTCTGTGAAGAGAACGGGGTGCCAGTGGCGGACCTGCCAAGTCTGGTGTTCTCTGGCGAATGCCAATGGAGCTGCACGGTGCTGGGCGTGAGCACAGGTCCCACTAGAGGACGTCGGGCCCTCATGCCACCCGCATGGACTCTGTTTCAGACAGTTTGGTCAGAAACATGCACAGCAGTAGCCTGCTGGAGGTCATTTTGTAGGGCTCTAGCAGTGCTCCTCCTGTTCCTCCTCGCACAAAGGAGCAGATACCGGTCCTGCTGCTGGGTCGATGCCCTTCTACAGCCCTCTCCGGCCCTCCTCGTGTAACGGCCGGTCTCCCGGTATCTCCTCCGTGCTCTTGAGACTGTGCTGGGAGACACAGCAAACCTTCTTGCGACTGCACGTATGGATGTGCCATCCTGGAGGAGCTGGACTACCTGTGCAACCTGATTGGGCTGCAGGTACCGCCTCATGCTACAAGTAGTGACAAGGACATTAGCAGAACTAGAAGAGAATCAGTCAGGAAGGATGAAGAGAGAGCAATTGTCTGTGGGCACCACCTGCCTACCATACACAGATCAACCATTCCCTTTTTGGGGGTTGTCTTGCTGTTGCCTCTCCATCGCACCTGTTGTCACTTTCATTTGCACCAAAGCAGCTGAAAGTGATTCACAATCACTTGTGCTTCCTAAATGGACAGATTGATATCCCTGAAGTTTAACTGACTTGGTGTTATACTGTGATGATCAAGTGTGTCCTTAATTTTTTTGAGCAGTGTATATACTTTAAAAATGTCCATCAGAATTTGGTTCATTTCATGAACCACAATGACAGAGGACAGTCTGGTATCTAACACACAGTGAGGTAGCCATATTGGAAGTATCCAGCTCTTAGGCCCATTTCTATTCTAGATTGGGGGCAAAATGTAACTCAATTTCATATCAATCAATAAAGTGTTTCTGATTCTGATTATAGTTTCCTTGCCGGAGAGAGGGAAGTTGGTCCCAAAGTGGCCGCTGTAGTTATACCCCTACACCTTAAAGAAGGGTGCTTCATTGAGCTGTGAGTTGGGAGTTCACTCCACCACGGAGTGGGAGGGTGTAGGGACCGGATTGGAATTGGGCCTTAGAGTTAGATGAGAAGATTGATAGTTTAGTTAAACTTTTCTTGAGTTACAACTCAGAGATTGGGACCAGAGAGAAAAGGGGTTGGTTGATTCAGATTCGGTGCTTTGTAAACAGCTTTTCTGAAGCATTCTCTGCATTATGACTAGAGGAACTGATACTCAAGATATCAGAAATGTTATTCTGTCGTGTTTGAGTTACTATGTGTAGGATTATTAATTATATACTGTATATATATATATATATATATATATACAGTATATATATATTTTTTTTTTGTTTTTTTCCAAAATTTGGCACCATCTGCTGGCAGTATCAAGAAGGACATCTGGGTAGACAGCAATGCACACTGTGAGCACTGACCACCCCCCCACCAACCTCCTCTGGTTATTCAACATCTGGAGAAGACATGTGCTCCTGCTTGTCTTCCAATTTTAACTGTTCTTTTATTACATAAACCTCCTTAAACAAACATCCTTAATTCTATAAAAAAAACATGTGTCACTTTAGCAACGGCTAAAAATAAGATCCATCACATCAACCTAAGTTTGGAAACAAATGTCCTCTGATCACAGTTTTAGTTGGCAATGGAGATCCATTCATGTCTTTGGGGACACATACTGTATGTGTGGTAAATATTCTAAAACACAAAGTCCACTTACTTAGCTATTCAATGAGCTTTAAAGTGCTTCCCATGGCCTTCTACACACACACAGTATATGTGGTTGCTGGGAGGTTTATATAGACCCCCTAATACAATGGTGCTATTATTTTCTTATAAATACTATCATAGTAGTATCATTTATTCTCGTCACACGTCTGTGTCTCACAGAATCCTATAATAGTTGACAAGGTTTGCACACTGACCTGTTTGCAGTCAGGAGTCATCAGGTTGAGGCTACTGGTGGAGATATTCAGGTTGATGGACATGCCGGCAAACTGCAGGTTGCTCTTCCCCAGGATACTGGACAGAGCTTTGGATGGTGGCTGAGAGGAGCAGAGGAGGACACGGACAGACACAAACAAAACTGATTATAGCAACAAAGTCTCTTAAAGGAATAATTCTGATAAAACACTGTTTTGCTTGCTCATGTCTCTACGATAAATATGAAGCTACAGTCAGTAGCCGGTTAGCAGCTTAGCTTAGTTTATTTTAGCATTAGGACTGAAAACGGGGAGCCTGTCTCTGTCCAAAGGTAACCACCTACCAGCACCTCTAAAGCTCACTAATGGACACGTTATATCTCCAAACTATTTATTGCCCGGGCGTAGTGACTTCCTGGCGTCTCCACTGGCCTCCAACCGAGAAATAGTCTGGCACATAACCTTCAGTAAAAACAGGACTTAGGCGTTTTTACGCTGTATTTTTTTACAGATTAAATAAATGAGATATAACATGTTAAAGCAGCAACAGAAGTTATTTTTATAAAACTGTCACTATATCCTGACAGTAGTGCATGAGACAGGTAATCTGAAAAAAAACATGTGCCTCTGTGTCCTCCGGTGTCCTCCGGTGTCCTGCGGTGTCCTCCGGTGCTCTTAATGGCATCTTCAAGATTTCACAGACCAGAGGAAAACAACCAGTCAGAGCTGATCTGGAGTCTGCCGTCCAGCTGCCGACGATGAGAGCCACGAGTCAATCACTCGTGAACTCCGATCAAACGGTCAAACTAGGCAGCGCTGATCAAATATGAATCAATATTCTGTTACTGTAATGCCTATTTCTCTCCTCAAATGTGTTCAGAAACATCTTGTAGTGTACTGTTTAGCTGTAAAATGAGAAAGTTTGTGACCCAGCAGCCATGTTGAGATCTACTGAGGAAATACCAAGCACCGCCCACCAGCCGGAGCACAGCCAATAGGAACGCTCTCTCTCTGAAATGACCTGTGATTGGTCGAAGTCCCCCGTCACGGACTAGACTCTTTAAAGCCAGAAAACAGAGCCCTGAGGGTCACAAACTTTCTCCTTTTACAGCTAAACAGTGCACTACAAGATGATTCTGAAAACATTTGAGGCGAGAAATAGTCATTACAGTAACAGAATATTGATTCACCGGAGGACACAGAGGCACCTGATTTTTTTCAGATTACCTGTCTCATGCACTGCTGTCAGGATATAGTGACCGTTTTATGGAAAAAAATATTTTTAATCATATTTGCTCCATTTCTACCCACTGCAGCTTTAATCATTGAGCTTTAGAGGTATTGGTAGGCAGATTGTGTCACCTTTGGACAGAGCCAGGCTAGTTGTTTCCCCCTGTTTGCAGGCTTTATGCTAAGCTAAGCTAACCTGCTGCTAGGCGTAGCTTCATATTTACTAAGTCTAGGCGAATAAGTGCATACTTCCCAAAATGGCAAACTATTCCGTCAAGGAGTATTATCCATTAAAGTGTCATTTCACCACTAGTGAATGAATACAGAGGAAACATTATTGTTCAATATTTGTATCGATTACAGTTAGGGCCGTGCACATTTCATCTACTAATAAGGGACTGAAGTTGATTTTGATGAAGAGACGAGGCGAAGCGGCCAGATATAATTAGCCAAACCCCCATTCAAAATTCTCAGTATGCAGCTGATGTCACCATAGTGCATTTGTCACACAGCCAAAATAACATTATATCTTATATCTTACATCTATTCTGAGAGAGAAACTAGTCGGCGCTGATTTGGTGTTATATGCTCTTCCCTGACATTTGAACAAGCTCTAGAGAGCAGAGTAATGCTTCATTTCACACCCCACATTAAGACACAGTCTCCTCACACACACTGTGGACACACACCATGTACATGCACACACACAGACACACACACGGACGACAGACACACACACACACACACTAGCTCAGCCTCCTGATCACAGATATTGTGCACTACATGAGTCACTAAGCACTGTGCGCGGTGTGCAATGCATCGTGGGTTGGAGCTACGCCCACGCACATACAGTCCCATACCTCTTCATCTCTCTCTCTCTCTCTCTCTCTCTCTCTCTCCTCTAAGTACAATCTCTCATCATTTCTTCCTCTCTCTCTCTCCATCTGTCTCTGTTTTCCCTCTCTTTTTACATGAAGAAAGGATGAGAGAAGAAGAACGTACAGAGGCGATGCTATATATAGAACGTGGAAGGGTAAATGAATATCTAATGCTGTTTCCTCTTTTTCTGTCTACTGTACCTTTTCACTAACATTCATTTTCTCTCCACGCTCTCAGTGTGAGCATCACTTCATCCTTCCCTCTTTCCTTCCCTCTCTGTCCATCCACGTACCTTTCTCTTCCGCTGAGCTGCTTTGGTCCCCGGAACGGCCTCACACACCAGGCTGATGGCTTCCCTAGAGGGAGGGCGAGAGGAGGGTGAAGCCAAGATGGTGACCATAAACAGCCACAGAATCACCATTATTTTTGGCATTAAGTTGAGACTGTATTTACAGCTACTAAAAAATATTCTGTCGGGCCACTATGATCCTAAATGAGGTCACTGCCTATAGAGTGCTACAGGTATGAGTCCTACAACCCGGAAATTAGTTATTTTAGCACTTCCGGTTCCCTCGTCTCGAAGTCAATGGGTTTTTTGAATAGGTAATGTGACGTCACCGACAGCAAGTCCGCCATTTTTGGCTGTATAGTCTGATTGCAGCCACATAGATCATTGGTTTCCGTAGAACAGGAACGCCCAGTAGCTGCTGACCTTTTTCTTTGCGCACTAACTTTATTGTCCTGTTCCTGTCAGTCAAATCAGTGGCTATGCAATCGGTTCTAAGTACGATTTAACTCACTTTTTGTCAAAATGGTAATTTTTTTTTACTATAATGCGACTTTGATGAAACAAGTGGGGCAAACTATAGCTAACTAATTACTTAGTGTAACATTAACACAGGTCATTTGTATCAATTTGATCTTAACAAAGTTATCTAGCTTGTTAGCTTCAAAAAGCAAAGCAATTCAACATCCGCTGATGCTAATAATGTAATGATGCCGGTAGCGAAACGTTAAATCATAGTCTACTCATGATAACTATTGACTGTATTGTAACATGAATGAAGCTCATCTTGGTTTACTGTTTGTCTGCTGCCATTTTTTGTGTCTTTACTGTGAAATACCTACGGTAAGAACAGCCAGAACCAGCTGTGCATTGAGAAAGTAGAGAAGAAGAAAAAGTAGGTGTTCCTGAATACCGCACAAACCAATCAAAGTACTGGGCATTCCTGTCACACTCAACAGGAACATCCGCAACTGCAATCAGACCCGTCTCATTTTAGGAGAATAAAGGGTAAGAGTGCCATCCGCTGGCCGTTTACAGCCAGTGTCACAAGATAACACAAAAATTGTAGTATATATAATATACTGTATAGTCAGACACAAAGGTAGGCTAACGTTATGGGTTCCATTTTGCAAGATACCGGTAGATTATTTTATGCACTATTAGCCGACGTTTTGTATTCCGTTAGCATGACATTAGCTAGCTTATCTTTGTCCGGATGATTGTGTAGTTGGCATTTGGCTTGTAGATCTTAACATCATATACCTACCCAGTTGTAAATTGGACATCGGCCTCCAAAGATTTACATATTTTGAACTGCTGACAGGTGTTCATTAACACCAAAACACATCAGTGACTGTAATGTGTGGCAAACTGTCAAGGTCCTCCTAATTCATGAGGATCGATATCATAAACTAACTTACATTTTGTAATATATGGCCCCTTTGTCTCTGTCAGCTTCTCTTTATATGGGTATTTGTCTTTCACACGTACTTTATACATTATATACATATTAGATAATGACTGTTGACTATAGTCTACTGTGGCTCCGTATGCTACCCTTCAAAAATGGCTGCGTGCCCCAGAATGCTCTGCGATTCCCATTCCCTATAGGTTTTTAGTTAGATGCCTGAAATAAGGCCTGTGGTTAACACTAGTTTAAGAGATTTTAACGTTTTGTTCTATAATATAAAATATGTCACTAAATATCCCACTAGTGAATTTTGAGTCTTTTACGTGTCTTTAAAAAGGCAGTTGCTAATAAGTGGCTAAATGAGACAACTAAACGTCATCACGCCGACTCATCCGCCGTTACAGCCTCGTTGTGTATACTCACACTCATGCCATTGTGATGTAGTTTGTTTATAGCCTAGCGTTAGCTTTCACAATTCAAAAATCATAAAAGTGGTGTTCATTTGTGAAGATTATCTTACGGAAAAAAAACGTGTAAGTATTTTAAATGTTGCGATAATATCGTTATCATGAGTTCTTTTGGCCACCATATTCGTGTAGTGAAAATCTGATATGGTGACAGCCCTAATGCCAATATTAGCTAATGAGCCAATTTAGATCTAGAGGTAGAGTATATTTAAGGGTACATGAGCTGGTGTGGTTTCTAATTGTTATGTGATAATCTAATAACTCAGTTCTTAAGATTTATTTTTCTTTACCATCAATTACTTATTATTATTACGGCTAATATTTCTTATGTGTCATACCTTTGCATTGTCGGATGTGAGAGTTACTGGACTATTCAGGCTAGATGTACAGTAAATGTAAGTCGATATATTTTCAACTTGTCACTTCTAACTGCCTTGTTTTTATTTTAACTTCCTGTGTTTCGTGTTATTATTATTGCTTTATTTTGGAGCTCAACTATTAAATTAATCGGCAACTATTTTGATAATCGATTAATTGGTTTGAGTCATTTTTTAAGAAAAAAAAAGTCAAAATTCTCTGATTCACATTAAATGTGAATATTTTCTGGTTTCTTTACTCCTCTATGATAGTAAACTGAATATCTTTGAGTTGTGGACAAAACAAGACATTTGAGGACGTCATCTTAGGCTTTGGGAAACACTGATCGACATTTTTCACCATTTTATAGACCAAACAACTAATCGATTAATCGAGAAAATAATCGTCAGGTTAATCGACAATGAAAATAATCGTTAGTCGCAGCCCTACTTTATTTATGAATGTAACAATTAATTTGATGGTGCTGCAATCTGTCTATAAATATATTTAAGATGAAATATGACTTATTCATAAAAAAATGAGAGAAAAGACAAAAAAACAAAGAAGTAAATACACTAAACTAAAAGAATATATTGTATTTACAGTGTGCCTGAACTCTACAGGTTGTTCCACATAAAATGAAATCACCTCGGCCACAAGAGACCCGAGTCAAGATTCAATATGCAGCGTAGAGTGTTTTATATGGCACTATAGGGAATATTACAAATGCACTGCAACTGTATCTGATATACAGCGCTACATATCGCAGAGTGAAATCTAAAACTGTCTTTAAGATGTGAAGTGAACCGTTTTATCTGCACCGGCCATCGCCGTGCTGTCATTTCTATGTAAAAGACAACAATGTGTGGATTAAATAGTGGCTTAAGATAGAGCTGCTTTGATGCAGAAAAGTCAAATTCCCCTATGAGACAAAGTGAATATTGGTTTCATGACAGAAACGGAAACGTTCATTATTGTATCCTTTCTACGTGGATAAATCACGCACAGCAGTAGGTTCTTTTAGAAAAGGCGAAATCTAATAATAGCAATAGCATGAGACATAACATTTTCTCTCTGTTTGTCTCTCTCTCTTTATTAGAGGGACCACAAACACACATAGTGAGAGAGAGAGAGAGAGAGAGAAAGACTACTGCTGTGTGGCCTTGCAAGCTAACGTTAGTCTGACTTCAGGAAGTCAAGCATAAAAGTGGACGTGACACAAACCGATTCACTGTTGGCGTTTGCCTCGCTGCACATTGGTCATTGGTAATTTCAAAGATTTACATGGAGTCACAGAAAATCCCCAAATTGTGATAACAGGCACCATAAATGTACTCTAGATAGAAAAAATATCTAATGTGTTTTAAAATGTGTTTTTTTTTTATAAGAGGTGGATTGCAGATTGAACCTCATTAATACAGATAATTATTTTTCTGCTTTTAATATAAGTTTATATTTGCTAAGGCAGGCATGATTTTTTTGAAAGATAAAGTTTTAATAGGCAAAACTAAATATATTAATTATTAATCACTAAAACATTTGGTCACATCAAAGATTTTCACTGACCAATTTCAATTGATAATCACACTTGCCAACCCTCCTGATTTTCAAGGTAATTCTCCCGTATTTCTCCCGATTTATGAAAAAATTTTCAAACTTTTTTTTCATTTTTGGTATGACAGCCTGTTTCTGGCGCTGTACAGCGTGTACTGTATAGAGTACTACAGGGATGACATATTTTTGTAGGCCAACCAGGAAGTTAGCATCGCCCTGGGTTCCCTCGAAATGGGATTTTTCCATCGGGTTTTAGATTATTGCAGAATATAAGCTCTGTGGCAAACAATCGTTTACAATACTTACACATTTTGTTCCGTAACATAATCTCCACAAATGAACACCCCGAGTTGGCGTGATGGCGTTTAGTAGTCTCATTTAACCACTTTCTAGCAACCGCCTTTTTTAAGACACGTAAAAGATTCAAAATTCACAAGTGGGATATTTAGTGACGTATTTTATATCATAGAACAAAACGTTAAAATCTCTTAAGCTTGTGTTAACCACAGACTTTTTTTCAGGCATCTAACTAAAAACTCATTAAGCTCGTCAGTTTTCTGCTCCCAAATTTGCTCCTATTTTTACTATAGTGTCATCACTGTCAATCTCTTAGTCACTAAAATCATTTTTATACATTGTGCACAAGTTATAAACAGACACAAACCCAGTTAGGAGCATTATTTGTAATAACCTGCCCAGGGACTACAGATGAAAATTAGCTCTCTAGCAAACTCTGGCACATTTACATTGAGGTAGCAACTGAAATGTTAATTAATGTGCACTGTCTCTGGTAAATAAATAGATAAATAAATAAATAAAACAAATCACCAACTAGAAACTTAAATGTATCTCAGATTCCTGCATGTTAAAAGTTCAACATTCATTGCTATCATTGCTAAATTAGTCACGGTATCTTTGAGTTACCAATAAAAACATTAATTTGTGATAACTTATATTAGCATATCATCAATAAGCTAGCTAAGTTAGCATGGTAGCAAAAATTACTTTTCACCAAGTTCATTCACAAAATGGTAAACAGGGAAATATAATGTATTAATCTTATAATGTGAATTCAGAATTTCAGAAGTTCATGAATATCAGCTAAAATAATATCTTGTATTAGTATATTTGGGGTTTTAAGATTTGGTTTTTGGTTCAGTAATCTATCGTTTTAAACCTGGTCAAAACAACAGTTTTCTGTTGTGAGATTTTTTTTCTATTTTTTATTACAAAGTACGTTTAAGTGCTATATAAATACTCTGAAAGTATTGAAATGTTCAATCCATGGAGAGATACATGCAGCCCGTATTCAGAAACTGTGCCTTTGAAACAACACCTAAATATTCTAAATGTGTCCCAGTTTATTTCCGATTGCAGTGTATGTCAATGACATCAGCTGACAGGAAGTAAACATGGACCCAAGCTTTTGCTTAGTAACGCAATTCCTTGGAAACAAACCCTCAGACAGAGGGTCAATACAGGTTTTACACAGTTTTTCTTTTAACATTAAAGCATTTAAACATGTTCTAGTAGAAACACAAAATACAAGTATGAACCTGAAAATGAGCATGAGCAAAAAATTGCCAAAAATAACTCATAAGGAATAATTTTAGATAGTTACTTATATTTTAATCTTTATTGTTAACAAATAATCACTTACGTGTTGGCTTAAACAATTTATCATCTGATGGAATAATAACTGATTTACTGGGATTTGTTTTTAAAGGTAATCTAGTGAATCATGAAAAGTCAGAACACAAAGTGTGGACATACCTTGTGATTTGTGATCTTGTGTTGAAATCCAGGGATCTCATCGACCGGAGGACTTCTATACAGCCCAGATACTGGAAAGCAAAAATGTCAAAAGTTACATTCATGACTGGCACATCATCTTGTACAGAAAAACACACCTGAAATACTGTAACTCAACTCAACTCAAACAACTGCAGTCCTTCAATGTAAACCAAATCACTACAACATAAACTTAAATACCTAGAAACCAGGGGCTAACTCCAGAAATCCAAGCACTATGGAGCAGTGTTCTTGTGAGCAAATCCCTGATTTGTTTGTATCCTGTGCACATGCACAAGGACACATATGCATGCTAAAAAGTGTGCAGCGGCACAATACAATTTCCTGTCGCCAGTTACAGGTTAGTCCACCGATCGACGGTCATTGGCAGTGACACACCACGGATACTTGTGCCAAGAAAAGGCGGCAAGGAAGAAGGCTGCTAACTAGCAAACATGGATGTAAACAATGTAGGGTTAAAAAATACTGTTTTATGAGGAAGGAAATGCATTCAACATAATTGTTAGACCTCAAGGACACATCAAAAGATACATTTGTTGGTTTATAATAAAAGTCCACAGTGTAACTTTAAGTTGATAATCTTGCTTTTGGGATACCAAATACCCAACCGTCTGATGACAAATACATAGACTGTATATAAGAAGTGGACGTAGTCACCGTGACGTCACACGTTGATTTGTGGACTGCTGTTCTGAAGCCTCGAGTTCGGTATTTTGGCCATCGCCATCTTGGGTTTTTGCAACCAGATGTGGCACAAAAAGGTGGAGCTACATACAACCGAACGCCTAATAAGACATTTTAGTCGACTAAAAAGGTTATAATTTATGTTCATGAACTGAAAACACACTGTGAAAGGGTTAAAGTTTGAAGACGAAAACACGGACAACTCCCAGACCGGACAACACCGTGGTAGTGACCTGTCAATCACAAGGTAGCCCTGAAGCATCCCCTGCTTTATGGTCTATTTGACTCTAAAAGGGACCATAATTTACAAAATGAACATCATGCTGTATTGAAGAAGACTTGAAACTAGCGATTGAGACCATAAACTCATGTTTACAATGTTTACTGAAGTAATAAATCAAGTGAGAAGTAGACTCATTTCTCATCATAGACTTCTATACAATCAGACTTCTTTTTGCAACCAGAGGAGTCGCCCCCTGCTGGCTATTTTATATATATACACTGATCAGCCATAACATTATGACCACTGACAGGTGAAGTGAATAACATTGATTATCTCGTTACAATGGCACCTGGCAGTGGGTGGGATATATTAGGCAGCAAGTGAACATTTTAGTCCTTGAAGTTGATGGCCCGTGTCGTCCGATCCAATAGAAGAGCTACTGTAGCTCAAATTGCTGTAAAAGTTAATGCTGGTTCCGATAGAAAAGTGTCGGAACACACAGTGCATCGTAGTTTGTTGCGTATGGGGCTGCGTAGCCGCAGACTTAATGGTCCTTATGTTATGGCTGATCGGTGTATATATACAGTATATACTGTATATATTAATATAAAAGGGATGTGACTGAATGTTAAATTGGTGATTTCAGTTATTATCCTTTCATCCCACCTTCACCTGCATGTGCATGTGTAAATAAGAGTTGCAAGCAGACCTCAACCTGTATCACATCAGCAAATGTGTTTCATGGTTTTCACAAAGCCAAAGTCTGACATAAAAGTTGGAATAAAACATGAAGTGATTTGGAAACCGCATCAGTGTGTTTACTATGCCACATGAGGTGATCTTCAGCACCACCAGCCACCTACTCACATTACAACTCCTCCTCTGATTAATATTGTACAGACTGAGAACATTTTGTGCTGACGAGTTCCTATCGTTATCAAAATCACATTCATAATCTGGCTGTAAACAAAACAAGACATCCAGACACACTAACATTTCTATTTTCACTCCTTTTCAGAAAGAAGTTATATTAGAATCATAATTTTCATATTATGAGGCCCTCTTGTCTCCAGTGAGCGTTTTGCACCAGCAAAGAAATACCATTTTGTCAACATGACGTTTGCAAATTTGTATCTATTTTCAGAACGGTGAGTTTGAAGTGCACTATTCAGCCGGGCTAAAAATATATCAGACTGTTCTAAAATTGGTAGAGACCTATTCTGAGCACAACATGAAGACGTTTTTCCTCTCATGCTGTAAATGGTTCACACATTAAAACTGAACTTCAAATTAATTATGAAAATCAATGGGATGCCCGCTCTGAAGAGCCCACGAATGATCCCAGTGAACGACACAACTTTTAGTTAGTTGCACTAACAAAACTATACAGATACATACACACTACTGGCTTTATAACAGACAAATAAAAGTCATATATCACACTGGCTACAGTTGTTGCTTCCTGGAGTTTTTGGATGTTGTGCACATAAATTTAAACATTTAGTATTTTTCCAGTTAGGGCTGTCACAATGTCAGAGTTTCACTGCACGATTATTGAGGCCAAAAGAATTCACGATAACAATATTATCGCGATATCTATAAAAAATTTGAAAAAATTAATAAATAAAATAAATAATGTTATCAGTCAAATTCATCTTTAAAGGTCCCATATTGTAAAAAATTAGATTTTCATGTCTTTTATATTATAAAGCAGGTTTAAGTGATTTATAAATACTGTGAAAGTATCAAAACACGTAATCCATGGACAAATACACACAGCCTGTATTCAGAAACTGTGCGTTTGAAACAAGCCGTCAGGATTTATGTCCATTTGTGATGTCACAAATCTATAATATTTAGACCATTTCACAGTTTTAAACGGAAACATACTAAATGTGTCCCAGTTTATTTTCTGTTGCAGTGTATGTGAATGACATCAGCTGACAGGATGTAAACATGGACCCAAGCTGTTGCCTAGCAACGCAATTCCATAGAAATGCGTTAAAACGGAGTGTTTCAGACAGAGGGTAAATACAGGTATACTCAGACAGACAGTATGAGGAAAATAATGTGTTTTTTGAACATTAAAGCACGTAAACATGTTCTAGTAAAAAAAACTAAAATACAAGCATGAACCTGAAAATGAGCACGATATGTCCCCTTTAACTTAGTTTTTTTGTGCGTTTTGTCTCTTTTTTGGCAGATGAATTGCACTCAAAAGCGTGAACTGTTTATATAAAATCATTTAAGAGGCTCTGGATTATTAACACGATATTATCATATGCATATAATTAAAACAATACTCCCCTATGAATTAAATACTTGACAAATGAAAAGTAGAAGACTATTTTCTAGTTTTAAGAACTTCAGTGCAAAATGAACATAACAGTTTTAAGTGAGATTATAGAGAGAAAAAAGAAATAAATATAGGCCTAGCCTATATCGCGGTAGAGACGGTATAGAAGAATATATACAATAGACATTTTTAAATTGTTTTGACGGTATATATCGTCATATTGCCCAGCCCTACACCGCTATTTCAAAATATAAACAGTGGCTTTCATGTAATTTAGTTGCACTCAGGTTAAAGATGTCATAAAATGTGTTGTTGTTCTATAATGTGTACAGCTGTTACTTTAGAAACATTTTATTATACAGTCCGGTCTAGACAGGATACTGTTTGTCAGGTTAAAGAGGTTAAGAGGTCAAGAGGTTAAAGCACTCGTTCAATTAACAGCCTAAATGAAGTAGGTTGATGAAATGAGTATTAATTAGAGCTGCAACAATTAATCGACTAATCGATTAGTTGTCAATTATTAAATTAATCGCTAACTATTTTGATAATCGATTCATCAGTTTTTTTATTTTAAAAAAACTTCAAACTTCTCCGATTCCAGCTTCTTAAATGTGAATATCTTCTGGTTTCTTTCCTCCTCTATGACAGTAGACTGAATATCTTTGAGTTGTGGACAAAACAAGACATTTGAGGACGTCATCTTGGGCTTTGGGAAACACTGATCAACATTTTTCACCATTTTCTGACATTTTATAGACCAAACAACTAATGGATTAATCGACAATGAAAATAATGGTTAGTTGCAGCCCTAGTACAGTAGAATCATACAGCCAGGTTTGTACAGTCTAGACAGGATGTGTCAGGTCAAGAAGGATAAAGCACTCTAATAAATAGGCTTAATGAATTGATGAAATGAGTATTTATAAATGTTGAACAGCATGAAAAATCTGCGCCAAATAAGGACGATGAACAGGCATGAGCAGTAAATAATTATTACAATATACTAACAAATGCAAAAAGGATGGTGGTTACTATAATCAAAGCAGCTATAACCAATATTTTTATATTAACAACGGATCATTTGTGAAAGGGGTCGCGATAAATGATATTATGTTTTGTGATACTGTATCAATTCTCAAAATCATTGATGCTATGATGCTGGATGTTACAGAGACTGTGATAAATGCAAATGCAGATCCCACTGTTCTGATTGCATAAAAAAAGTAAACTTTTTTTTTTACTCAGATTCATGCATATGGTGGTGTGTTATTTATACTATGACAGTTTGCCTAAAATTAGATTTCAGATTTTAAAAAATCGCAATATATCGCCTTGCTTACAGTATCGCATTATATTGCAATATATTGAATGGTAACCCCTGCATCGTAATACGTATCGTATTGCCAGATTCTTGCCAACACACAGCCCTACAAATCTGCAGTTCCCCTCAGCTCTATGGAGCTTTATTGTTTTGGGATTTATCTTTTTGTTGTGGACTCCTTTTTTTTTGCATAAACACATAGCTACCATGGGCTAAAAGTGTGAGTGTAAACAGTGTCACTGTCAATCAATGTCCCTTTAGAGTAATGGTGCATGATGCGTGAGGAGTGACCACATGACGTTAATTAAAAGTGCTGTGAGCATAACACCGCGTTGAACTCAATACACACAGGACCTCAAACCACAGGAAAAGCAGAGGGTGGGGGGGGGGGGGAGCGCGGACCAGACCCATTTCCTCTCTCACAGTGTGGATGCTTTCAGCGGCATTGACTGGACAAATAAGCGCTCCCGTCCTTAATGCAGTTAATGGAATGTCACGCTGGTCACAGATACTGTAGGCTTTGTTCAGGCGAGTTGTAGGTGTCATATGATGGCAATCATACTGTGTAACTTGATTTGGAATATAACACGTTTCACCCGGCAATGCTCTTCAGTATCCTCATTCAGAAAATACATTTACATTTTTAATGTGCTGCATGAATAAAAAAGATGTTCAGGGCAAATGCACACATTCAGTGAAAATGGTTTGCTCCATTTTTTTCCATTCACTTTACACCTTGAAGAGCCACGGCTCAGCATCATCACTCCTCATGCTAGTGACTCATTGCCGGCATGATGACATTCACAGCTCTCGTAGTTGTGCGCCAACTTGTGCCCCTTTAATGATGGCTGAACAACATTAATATGAGATGCTATGAGACAAACATGCACTGTATGTCGCCTTTTTTTTCCTATTCCACCATTTCACTGTCGGTGAGCTGAAACAGCCATAGAGATGCACGATGTACAGAAATAACATATCACCATGGTTACAAAAGCATAACGCTGTGGTTCCACATCCACAAGAAGACAGACCGTATGAATTGAAATGTTTGCAGCAGGCTCAAAATGCTGTTTTTTGTTTTCACATCAAAGGTTTTTCTCTCTACTTCTTCCCAATGTTGACCTTCTCTATTTCCTGAATTATTCAATGTCTATTTTCTGGTCGCTGCTCCTTCACTCAGCCTTCTGCTGTAGCCAATCTACATACACCCACTCAAGGGCATGTTGTGATGTGCCAATGAATCTACATTATCTCTCCTTACCCCACCCCCCCACCCCTCTTGCAGGTAGCTGAGCTTGAGTCATTGAAAGAAAAGAGAGAATGGGTAAAGAATGAGAAATGAGACCACCAACCTTCACAATGTATGTCACTCCTGGACCAGAGATCTTCTCGCTCGAGTGTAGCCATCCTCTGGAGGGTTTGCTCACCAGTCCACCACCTCCACCTCCACCTGGATGCCAGTCGTCTCCGCCAGGCTGGTGCTCGTCCAGCCTGCTCTTCTTGCTCATGCTGACGGCTGGCTCCAGCTGCGAGCAGGGGGTTGAATGGGAGGCCGAGCTGCACAGAGAGCCGCCCACACCAGAGGCTGCTGCTGCTGCTGCTGTCGCCGCGCTGGGGCTCGGGCCACTGGAGCTGCCTGAGCTCGATCCCCCACCCCCCTGCAGCTTAGACACAGCCAGGTCCTTGACAGCCGAGGGCAGACCCTTGATGCCCAGCAAGCTGCCTGAGTTGCTGAATTTCAGGCTTGACACCTTGTTGATGAGGGTACAGAGGGTGGTGCCTCCATCTTCCAGGTGGTCAGAGCCGTGGCCGGTGGGGGTGCTGGAAGCAGTGGTGGCGGAGGAGGGCTGGACCTCGGTCGGGGGTGTGTAAGATGTCTCGGCTGCAGACTGGGGGGTGGCCGAGACCTTGGGGTTCATGGACAGGCCGTGGAGAAGCTCATCGACGGACGTTACTGACTCATTCCTGAAGCGGTTGTATTTGGTACGGTGAAGCATACCCTTCTCTCTCTTGCTCTCTCCCCTCTCTCCACCAACCGACACGCACAGCCTGCCTCTTTCACAAGTGTGCTGGCAGACGTGGCTGAGCCGTGCTGATTACCCTCTCCTGTAACATAGCAGCGGCGGTACAGGCAGCAAACGCCTTTTAGCAATCACAGGCCACCTGACTGTAATTTTCTCTATTGAGGTTACAGTGGTGGTTGTGTTGAGCTGCTGCTGCTGCTGCTGCTGCTGCTGCTGCTGTCGCCAAAGTCCAATCTGCTCTCAGTAAAATCCAGAGCTGCAATCCAATCCGTCAGAGAGAAATATACAGACACAATCCATGGAAACACAGCACTGAGGCAGAGGAAGAGGAGGATGGAGAGGTCTCTAAAAGGCTGCCAGTGTTGTGGTGCAGCTTGTTTGGTTTCCAGCGGTGATGCTGCTGCTGATTTCTAGCCTCAAAAATCCAAAAAGTGAAGCAAACAAGAGAAAGGTCTATGTTGTCGATGATCACGGATACTGCGAGGGAAGAGCAAATACTCTCTACTGACTGCTGCCTGCCTGCCTGCCGGCTCAGAGCTAAAGCATGACTCACTGATCTGAGAAAACCTTCTCAACAAAAGGCTTGCTGAACACTGCAAATCACTTCCTGTCGGAGGGAGAAAAAAAAAAAAAAACTCCCACTTACAGCACACTAGAACCAATCAATTTTTAAATTCCCCAGTCTGATGTTTATTCTCTGTAATTATTTCCTTCTCATTTGTTTTTCTGAGAAAAGGAAATTAAGAATGAGAGGTGGCTTGATTATTTAACTTAGCAACATAATTATTGAGAATATTTTGCTTGAATTCACGTTATACACAATTAATATCTTATTAAATGGATAAAAGTTGTGATAAAAGGATGATTCACACAATAAACTAATCACAGAAATGATAATAAATTAAATGAAAAACTAGCAGCCATTTCATTGACAGCTACAATCCTGCCAAATTAACAAAAATCTTTGATTCAAGAATAAAATCTCTATTTAAATGTTTTATAAAGATGTAATTTTCCTAATAATAATGTGAATCACTGAAAGCAACAATACAGTCAAATTTTAGCATGACCGGAAATACGCAACATCATTAATATATTGTCCATGTTAATTTATAATAGCTGCAGAATATTTGCAGACATCACTCCTTGTTCTCAGTTATGTACTTTAAAAACCTATGACGACTTAATACACTTGTTGTTTCTGCACAAAATATGAATAACCAGGCATTAACGCAAAAAATGAATGAAGCTATTTTTTCCATTAAAATGTTGTGAGACCATTCGTCTAATGTGCAGATCAGTATTCTGCAACAAAGGAATAAAAAAAATCCAGTTCACAACAAGGAAGCAGCTTGTCTACAATACCCAGCAATTGGTCCAGGTTGAATTACATGAATGACACAACTAAAAAAAAAAAAAGAACAGTATGAACGACACGTTTCTCAGGCAGATGAGTCAATGAAACAACCGAAAGGATAACAGAAAAAAGCCCAAGAGTCTCCTTAAAACGAGCAGCAATGAAGCATCTTTGTCTCCCCGGTAGCGGAAAGCACACAGCCAGACACCATTCATGTAAAATGTCCTCAGGAGCATCTAGCAAAGCCGAAAGACTGACACTCATTCATAAGCAGCTTCCGCTCTCACTCTGCTGCAGATTTCGCACTGCAGTCCCTCCCAACATCTCTCTTTCCTGCCTGGCATATATAGAAAAAAAAAAAAAAAAAAGACAGCACATCTGCCTTCTCTCCTCAGAAAAAAAAGGCAAACACAAACGCAGGGAAGAAAAGGCAGGCGGTCACAAATGAAAAGAGGAGGCAAGAAGACAAAGGAGGATACGAGCGGAGGACAAAAAGCATGCAATATTTAGTCTTTTATGTGAATGAAATAGCAGGCTGGCATACCAATGTTTCTGTGAATGGAAGCAAGGCCTTTCTGCCTCTGCAAGGCAATCCCTTGGGATGGCATGGTCTTATCCAATGAGGAGCCGGCTGGATGACTCATTCAGGGGAGGCTTGCAGAATAGTGGAAGAGACCATTCCAGACGCAGGTGTCCATTCTGTTTTCTCTCGACTGTCCTTTAAAAACGACACGTACATCATCCCATATGACATGTTTGCAGGATTTAATAAGCTAATGTTCTGTTAACAAAATAACACACAAGAAAAATATCCAGAAAAGAAATCAGAAGCAAAAATGCCACCCCCGTCATTTTGATTGTCACCATTATCAGCTTTTTTTTCCCTCCACATTCATGTGAACAGTTACCACCTACACATTTAATTAGCAATTTACTGTTTATATGTACGAGGGCAGATAGTACAAATGTACTAGAACAACAAATGTATTTTGGGTTCATAAATACTGTATATATAGACATATATTTGTCTTTTGAAAATACATAATTAGCATTGATTTCATTATTAGAATGACGAACTGTATGCTAATATTTGATATGTTTTTGTTGATAATTTTAATAATATATCATCAACATACATACTGTACATCAAGTCCTTTGCAATTGTATTACCCTCTGAGACAGTGATTATTGGGCCTACTCCTGTTTATCTTTTTTTTTTATTTTGTATCAGCTGATACACTGATTAAGCGTTTTTGTCATCTATTTTATATTAGTCTTACTTTGCTAGACTAGAAGAAGAAATTAAAATTACTTGAACAAGGAAAGACTACACTTTGTACAATATCAAACCTTTCAAAGAGCAGCAAATGCACATTTCACTAAGAACTAAAAACGTTCAGTTTTATGCTCTTGTCTTGTGGTTATTCTTCCTATTAACTTTAATATATGCCACAAACTGGCTTTCAACATTGTTAAACCAAAAATAATGCATGATTGTATGATAAGCTGTGATCAGTGCAAGTTGAGTCAGTACTGTATGGAAGCTCAGGGATGTCGATATTAAAATTAGGGATGCATCGATACCACTTTTTTAGTGGTACTGGCACTTATATTTGGGTACTTGTCGAGTACTGATAAGAGTACTATCATTAATTAAGTAATATCAACAGTTCTGACTTTGAAAATATTTTATTTTCATCGGATGTTCCTCACATTCTGACTGTAAAAAATTAAATATACTATGCACTACATACTCAATAGGTGTACAGTACTATCGTTCAACATGCTTTTGTGTGAATAAACAGTAGTATGTATTTTTTTGGACGCACTGAGCAGTAATTTCTGTCGTCACTTCCTGAGAGCCTCCTTGCTGGTTGAAGACGTGTAACCATGGTAACCCGTGCCAACCTCATGTGACGAAAACGACGGTTTGTGAGAATCAAAGTCTGAATTAATTCAAAATATATATTACAACTAGCAAAGTGGAATCTTATACTTACAGTTAAATTGTCCGTCAACGTCCACTATGAACGTTGTCATTACTGCCGCATTGCATTGTGGGATATTTATGCTGACATGGCGTCCAGTGTTGCATACTGAAATATTTCATCAGAAATAGTATGCAATTCGCATACTATTGGTTTCATACTAAGGTTTCGGAGAGCACAAAAAAATCTCATACTGATTTAGCGTACTAAATAGCATGTTAGTGTGGAATTTCGGACGCAAACCAGGGCTAAATTCTCCTCCGTAGCTTAAGCCTCAGACTTTTAGCATGACTTGTTTTAAAGCAACAAACCAACTCACGGAGCTAATACTATTAGCTACAGCTGATACAATCTGCCAACGACAGTTTTTCAGTATTCAAAATCGATGACTGTCAACTAGAAATAAGAAACCTGCTTTTGTCTACCTCGTTGTTTCAAATCCTGAGTGGTACATTTGAGTGACGAGATTGAAACACTCAACAGACATAGCAACAGTAACTAAGCGGGGTAGGGCTCATCGAAGTGTCAGGATGAACCCTGCTGACATTTACTCTAGCGCCAACAGCAGGTCAACATTTTTGTCTTTTAGTGAAATACCTCAACAATAATCAGAGGATTCCCATGACATTTTTCCAATTTTTTGGTTTATGACCAAATACCTGCAAAACTAATGACATTCCCAGCAGCCTCAGCTTTACTTTCTGTTTAGTGCTAATTAGCAAATGTCAGCATAATGAACATGGTAAATAATACTTCATGTCTATGTAGAGCGAGCACAAGCGCGAGCCCGACGCTGACTTTCGTTGACTTAACGGCCACAGGTGTCGCTGTTAACAAGCAATTCTGATTCTTACAAACAGTCCCTTTAAGGGCACAATCACACATGCACAAATGCAGACGAGTGACCATTGCCTGCCGAGATGATATTCATGCTGAATGTGGGTGGTGCCAAGTGCGGTCAACAACACACACATCTTTATTGGTTGTGGCTTCAACTTCGGCAGTCAAAGTTCATCACAGTTGAAGTCCACGCGATGCGAAGATGCAAAGCTGCTTTATCACTGGAAGTGAATTTTTTCTTCTTCTTCTTTTTCCTTTTTTTTATTCACCCCTTCAATCACATTGAATGGAAGTGAATGGGAGGCGAATATTCGCCAATTTAATTTTGTGCATGTGTGACCGTGCCCTAATAACTTCACACAGAACGCAATTTTTTTTCTGGAACGAGGTTGATTTTCTGATCTTTCACACCCTGAACGCTGTGCAGAACGGGTCGAGTTGCGTCTATATGTACGAAACAACAACACGGAGGCTTCGTAGTCCGAACCAAGACGACGAAATTTATTACTCCTTTCAACCTTGACAAAGGCAGCGCACACCAGATCCACTCCTTCCGTTCTTATCTTTCACAATAAAAGCCCTAGATATATAATATTCGCAGGCGAGTATTTTGCATTTTCGTATTGTTTTTCGTCACGTCCCCCGTGCGTTAAGGCCTTTAGTCTTAATTTGTTTATTGCACTATTATCTCAGTGTGGAGTTGAGAAAAGTCTGCTTAATAGCCCTGAAGAAGGGTGCAGCTCTATGGCTGAATTGGGCCGCGTAGCCTTTCTTCAGAGGACTGTGTAGACGTGGGGACAGAGGTGCAAAAAAAAAGCTCTACTCACGCATTGTAGTGTTCTGTTAGCAGGTGTCTAGAGATCCTGAGGCACTGAAGGCCCCCCCACCGCTTCCCTGCCACTGTGGAAAGAAACACAAGGGGGCTCAGTTGAAAGAAAAGGCGTGAATATCTAGAATATCTGCTGTCATTGGGGTGTTTCCTATGCAGTCAGCCACAGCGTGGAGCTTCCTGCAGTGTATGATGGGGTCCATCTGTGGACAGGTCACAGAGCGTCTAATAAATAATAAATATGATGGCACAAACATGAACAGGATTATCCTCTTCCAATGAGATGCTTGTAACATCTTAACAACCCACAGGTAAAGCTTTCAAAATAAGAGTACACTGACAACATAAATGTGAATGTGTCTTCCGCTTATTTCATAAAATATGCATATTAAATAAGAACATTTACAAAATATACAGTATAAGTCATCCAGATAATCACCCAAAGTTCATATCATTTAATAGATGTAAGAATAACAACTTATTCCCTTCATATCAGTTTTCCATCTCATTTTTCAGACATACATTAAGAGTGAATGAGAAAGGAGAGACAGAGGAAAAGAGCATCCATTGGCAAGGAAAGCAGCAGACACTTCTCCACTTGACTACTGTTGCCAGGTTACCAAAAACATTCAAAAAAGCCAGAGTTATTTTCAGACTAGCTAGAAGCAAAATAACCAATGTTACAGAAAGGGCAGACACAGGCAACTGGTAAAATGTGACCATTTTTTTGTTATTATTAAAACAAAAAATGCATTATTCACCCACAGCAATGAAACACTTCAGATATTTGGCTCATGATTTAAAGCATCTCGCATCAGTAGGTGAGATTGGAGCAAATATGATTAAAAAAAATTGTTTTATAAAACGGTCGCTATATCGTGACAGTAGTAGAGAAACAGGCAACCTGAAAAAAATCATGTTCCTTTGTGTCCTCCGGTGCTCCTAACGGCATCTGCAAGATTTTACAGACCGGAGGAAAACAAGCATCAAGAGCTGATCTGAGGTCTGCTATCCATCTACCGTCTATGAGAGCCGGCTGTCAATCACTCGCGAACTCCGACCAAATGGTCAAAATAGGCAGCGCTGATCAAATATGAATCAATATAATGTTACGTTAATGCCTATTTCTCTCCTCAAATGTTCTCAGAATCATCTTGTAGTGCACGGTTTAGCTGTAAAATGAGAAAGTTTGTGACGCCGCCGCCATTGTGAAATCTAGTGAAGGAACACCAAGTTCTGGTCACATGACCGGAGCACAGCCAATAGGAACGCTCTCTGTCTGAAATGACCTGTGATTGGTCAAAGTCTTTCGTCACGGGCTAGATTTTCTAAAGCCTGAAAACAGAGCCATGAGGAGGAGCAGAAGTCTAGTTATCTCTCAGAACACTTGAATTACAATATGCTGAAAGGTTATTATGGAATTTTTGTTAATGATGCCAAAAACCTTCTGCCTACTGCCACTTTAATTTTGTAGTGTTTGAGGAGACTTTTAACATTTGCAATAAAACATGAACATACTTTATTTATTCTTTTGATACATTTTTATGTTGCCTATATTTGAACAGAATTTGCAATAAATTAGGGTATTGCAATCTAATTTGCAACACTGCTTTTGCAATGCTTTTATATATACTGTATATATATATATATATATATATTCCTTAATTATTTTATTTATTTGTTTTTATTTTTTACTTTATATACCGGTATATATATAAAAATATATTTCACTTTTCCATTTTCCAGTTTGTTTGTTTTTTATAAATTTTTTTCTGCATGATAGTATTAGAAACGGGAACAAGAATGCAGAAACAATTTTATTTTATGTTAAAAACATTTTTTTTCTTCTTCTACTTTCTCTCTCTCTCTCTCTCTCTCTCTATCTCTCTCTCTCTCTCTCTCTCTCTCTATATATATATATATATATATATATTTAATACACGGCTGTATTGAATACTCGATTCTGATTGGTCAATCACGGTGTTCTGCGGTCTGTAATTTCTGTATAACAGACCGTTGCTATGTATAGCAGACCGTTGCTGTGTATAACAGACCGTTGCTATGTATAGCAGACCGTTGCTATGTATAACAGACCGTTGCTATGTATAGCAGACCGTTGCTATGGGCGCAGCTCTGATGTCGTAAATGTAAATGACTTGAAAATTAAAATTTGATCACAAAAAAAGACTGCATAAACAATAATACAAATTTAAAATCTTCCTCTTAAAATAAGACTGAATAAAATAAAACTGCAAATGATTAACATTAAATGCAAGCTCAATTTTGTTGACATATTAGTGGGAGAAAAAACCCCCATATATGTCCATTGCACCCATTTGCTGCCACTCCTTTGCTTTATTGCTGGTGTTCCAACACAGTCAGCTACTTGTTTTACTGTGGGTTACATCCCACTACCACTTTTATTACAACTTATGCAATGATGGCAACAAATAGTTGACCCCATATATATTCAGTCTATTCATAATATATGGGCCAGGGACACCTCTATATTTGATGGAAATATAAATAAAAGTTACACAACATTTGGTTAGCATTGTGTTCACACTGAATGGAAGCCGAGTGTCATTTTCTTGCCCTACATCCATGACCTAATATGAGCCTGTTTGTGACCACATTTCAATAACATTACTGACTGTGGTTATACAAGTGTGTAATGTTTCTTAAAAGCTCAATGAGACTAAAATAAAATGAATAGCAAATGGAAACATTATTGATAGCCTACTTGAAGAGAGCAGAGTGATGTAAGAATTTCCTGTGTGGACAATGTGTAGCCTTGAGAGCTCATTTTCATAATCATGTCTGGGGCATCATTTGAGCTTTCTGTGAATGGTTCATTAAAAAAGCGACAGGAGCAGCGGAAATGCAAGAGGTTCATATATGTAGAAGTGTGTTCATGTGCATGTGTCTGTAGCCCTATGGTAACATTATACAGTATACGCCATTCATCTAATCCTTTACTGTAAATCAACTAATCAAATACTGATTATAGAAAAATGAAATACACTCTAGTTCATGGGAAGGAATATTCTAAATTTGAATATGTATTTAAACGGTAAAAAAAACAGATATTCAAATATGAAAATTAAAGATAGGGTCGACGATGTTGGAAAGCTAGCATAATTTGAAAGTAGCATCGCCTCGGGAGCTCCGTCTAAACCCCCCCCCTCCCCTCGGGGCACCTTCCAAGGCAACGCCCCCCCCCACACACATGCACGAGCACAGCCGCATCGTAACTACTTCACAGACACAGAGCGGAGAGAGGACCTCAACTCAACAATGCTACCTCATGACAAGTAACCGCGGCAGTGCTACTGCAGGGCTGACTTTTCTCTTCCATTCTCCAGGAAACGTGCGGCGGCGACGCGCTTTGAGTTCAGGCTGGTGCATGCTAAGGATAGAGTACGAGCAGGGAGGCAGGGAGGCATCTGATTGGTTCTTTCCAAGCGGACCGCGAGGCAGTGATTGGTAGATGTTTTTACAGGATTACAGCAGCTACAGATGACGGCTCTTTTCCGGTCCTTTTTCAGAGCTCATGAGTAACGGATCGCTGTCGGGGTGTAAAGACCATTTCAACCAATACAACAAATAGTGTATACTGGATAACATCGTCAACCCTGCCTTTAATATTCGATTGTGATAAAAAAACTAAAAAAACAGCACTACCGCGGCTGTCTGCCTCGCACGCACTGAATGCAACGCATGACGGGAATCACTAAACGTCACTTTCATTAAAATGAAATGTAACATTAGATCAAGCTGAACAAGGAATAATTCAACAAGAATCGTAATGATGGAGAGAACTGGGTCGCAGAGAGAGAGAGACACCGTGTCCTAACAGCAAGCGTTACGTTACGTCATGTCAACAAACCACGTACGTATCAGCTGTCACCTTATTGAGAATTTTGTAGTGAAATGAGGAGTTTTCGTATAGATACCTCCTCCTTTCAACTTCACTAATCAGCCGTTCCTCGTCCACTGCTGGCTTTCAAAGCAGGCGACAGGAATAAATAGAAACTGCGTCGCTCACAGCCAGTTAGAACACAGTGTCATGGACATAATGCGCAAAAATAGATATTCCAAGAGTTCAAACCTATGTGTTTTTTTACAACAAATATGCAATTTTGACAGCCCTAAAAAAACACCAGGGTCAGACTTTTGACAGCCCTGATATCGCAATTCAGTTTTTCGTCTTGACAATGCATATCGTCACATTTTTATATCGCAATATTTCGTGGCATCATATTTCGTCACACCCCTAATTTCCAAATATTAGTATAGTATATTAGTATAAACATATTAGTAGACTGCTTTGACATAAGCACCGCAGTTATAAAGTAAGAGCATGGATTTAATGAGTGGAGGTATTTTTGCAGGTGGTTAAGTTATCATTTAGTATGGCAAAAACTTACCCAATTTGAGTTGCGATGGCAGAGTGGTGCTGCTCCTGTAGGCTATTTGCTCGTGCTCGTTGACTCCAGGGAAGTGAAGAAAAGTTTGTTTGTAACGTTATCCAGCATCCATGTAGCGTTAGTAGGGTATCCAGCATCTATGTAGTGTTAGTAGGGTATCTAGCATCTATGTAGCGTTAGTAGGGTATCTAGCATCTATGAGGTGTTAGTAGGGTATCCAGCATCCATGAGGTGTTAATAGGTTATCCATCATCTATGTAGCGTTAGTAGGGTATCCAGCATCCATGTAGCGTTAGTAGGGTATCTAGCATCTATGAGGTGTTAGTAGGGTATCCAGCATCCATGAGGTGTTAGTAGGGTATCCAGCATCCATGTAGTGTTAGTAAGGTATCTAGCATCTATGTAGTGTTAGTAGGGTATCTAGAATCTATGTAGTGTTAGTAGGGTATCTAGCATCTATGTAGTGTTAGTAGGGTATCTAGCATATATGTAGCGTTAGCGTTAGCAGGCTATATCCAGTATCCATGTAACATTAGCATTAGCAGGGTATAGCCAGTATTCTAGTAGCGTTAGCAGGGTATAGCCAGCATTCTTGTTGCGTTAGCAGGGTATAGCTAGTATTCTTGTTGCGTTAGCAGGGTATAGATAGTATTCTTGTTGCATTAGAAGGGTATACCCAGCATTCTTGTAGCGTTAGCAGGGTATAGCCAGCATTCTTGTTGCGTTAGCAGGGTATAGCCAGCATTCTTGTTGCGTTAGCAGGGTATAGCTAGTATTCTTGTTGCGTTAGCAGGGTATAGCCAGTATTCTTGTAGCGTTAGCAGGGTATACCCAGCATTCTTGTTGCGTTAGCAGGGTAAGGCCAGCATTCTTGTTGCGTTAGCAGGGTATAGCCAGCATTCTTGTTGCGTTAGCAGGGTATAGCTAGTATTCTTGTTGCGTTAGCAGGGTATAGCCAGTATTCTTGTAGCGTTAGCAGGGTATACCCAGCATTCTTGTTGCGTTAGCAGGGTAAGGCCAGCATTCTTGTTGCGTTAGCAGGGTATAGCCAGCATTCTTGTTGCGTTAGCAGGGTATAGCTAGTATTCTTGTTGCGTTAGCAGGGTATAGCCAGTATTCTTGTAGCGTTAGCAGGGTATACCCAGCATTCTTGTTGCGTTAGCAGGGTAAGGCCAGCATTCTTGTTGCGTTAGCAGGGTATAGCCAGCATTCTTGTTGCGTTAGCAGGGTATAGCTAGTATTCTTGTTGCGTTAGCAGGGTATAGCCAGTATTCTTGTAGCGTTAGCAGGGTATACCCAGCATTCTTGTTGCGTTAGCAGGGTAAGGCCAGCATTCTTGTTGCGTTAGCAGGGTATAGCCAGCATTCTTGTTGCGTTAGCAGGGTATAGCTAGTATTCTTGTTGCGTTAGCAGGGTATAGCCAGTATTCTTGTAGCGTTAGCAGGGTATACCCAGCATTCTTGTTGCGTTAGCAGGGTAAGGCCAGCATTCTTGTTGCGTTAGCAGGGTATAGCCAGCATTCTTGTTGCGTTAGCAGGGTATAGCTAGTATTCTTGTTGCGTTAGCAGGGTATAGCCAGTATTCTTGTAGCGTTAGCAGGGTATACCCAGCATTCTTGTTGCGTTAGCAGGGTAAGGCCAGCATTCTTGTTGCGTTAGCAGGGTATAGCCAGCATTCTTGTTGCGTTAGCAGGGTATAACCAGCATTCTTGTTGCGTTAGCAGGGTATAGCCAGCATTCTTGTTGCGTTAGCAGGGTATAGCTAGCATTCTTGTAGCGTTAGCAGGGTATAGCTAGCATTCTTGTTGCGTTAGCAGGGTATAGCTAGCATTCTTGTAGCGTTAGCAGGGTGTAGCCAGCATTCTTGTTGCATTAGCAGGGTATAGCTAGTATTCTTGTTGCATTAGCAGGGTATAGCTAGTATTCTTGTTGCATTAGCAGGGTATAGCTAGTATTCCTGTTGCATTCGCAGGGTATAGCTAGTATTCTTGTTGCATTAGTATTCTTGTTGCATTAGCAGGGTATAGCTAGTATTCTTGTTGCATTAGCAGGGTATAGCTAGTATTCCTGTTGCGTTAGCAGGGTATAGCTAGTATTCCTGTTGCATTAGCAGGGTATAGCTAGTATTCTTGTTGCATTAGCAGGGTATAGCTAGTATTCCTGTTGCATTAGCAGGGTATAGCTAGTATTCCTGTTGTATTAGCAGGGTATAGCTATTATTCCTGTTGCATTAGCAGGGTATAGCTAGTATTCCTGTTGCATTCGCAGGTTATAGCTAGTATTCTTGTTGCATTAGTATTATTGTAGCGTTAGCAGGGTATACCCAGCATGCAGCAGGAACAGTGAACTGCAGTCTCTGAGCACATGATTGAGCAGCAGTCTTCCCGCTTCGGATGACATGCTAGACTCATGGACGTATTAAAGGCTGGACTCATGGGGGCTGGACTACTCAAACCATAACCGGAAGTAAACAACGGTCTTCTTCGTCGTCTTCTTCTTCGTCAGTTGAATTTGCGGCAGACTAGACGCAGCCACGGCGCAATGCTGCCCTCCACAGTTCATGTGTAGATCTCCATTGTGTGATTTATATCCTGATGTAGACTCCAGTGCCAAGGAGAAAACTGAATACAGATCCTGTTGTTTCACCATTTCCCCACGGTGAGAATTGATTTCAATTAATGATAAACAAGTGTCACCTGTTCTCCATCCACATGATTACAAGGTGGAGCTGAACCTGAGAGCTCCTCCTATTACAAATGTCCTGCACACATTCTGCTTCATGTTATGACATGTCAGTACAAATTGGTAAAATTATCAAATCTGATTATAAGTCTCGGGCCTATAAATGGGACATTAATTCAATTATGATATTTTTCTTGGAATGGAATCATAAATGCCCCGAGGATGTTAATACTGTACAGTATATGACCTTGATACAGGACAACAGAGGTCATGTACTAAACCTGAACATGAAAGGATTAATTGCAGAGCCATTATTGTAATGTATAGTAGCCTGCCCTGCACATCTGCACCTAATAAACTAACTAAATTGCTAATTCCGTGAATACAGAAAATGAGAAATGTACAGAACAAACATGATTTCCAGTCCTTTTTGCTTTGTAATTGTCAAGGTATGAAATGAATACTGTTATATTTGCATGAATGTATATGCATATTTAGCTGGCCACAACTGATACAACTGTTATCATTTTTTGTTTGGGCTGTATTTAATAAATAAATCAAACCTCACAGCATATTTACTTTGAATCTGTAATCATCAATAACTTAAAATAATCTTTCTTTTTTTAATTTTTATTATCAGACATGTTGTTCTGCCTCTGGAAATGATATTTTTCAAGAGCGCATCTGCTGTCTTAAGACGATTAGAGACAACTGGATACTTTAGGTACTTGTAGGTACTGTGTAATAATTCTTATTGGATCCCACAAACATCATGATGACAATTTTCTATCGCTTTATGATAAACAAAAAAAAGGTTTTTGAATCCTGAATCTTGTATAAAGATCTTGGATCTTGTCTCTTGTTCATTGCAGCATATCAAATATTGGTCCTGCTGCTGTCAAACAACATCCAGAGTGCCTAAATAATCAACTTGTTGAAACAATCATAAAGATATTTCTGTTTTTGATCTATGTTTAATGATATTATGTTAGAGGGGTTTGCAATGGTTTCAGGTTCACAACACTGTACATTCAATAGGAGGAGAACTGACTTCATGCCAGAACCAGCATGTTGGGCTGATGCAATTAGTAAATTCTTAAAACAGTAATGCTGCTTGTTTGTGATAACTGAAAAATCCTCATGGCTTGTGTTATTGTTATTGCATGGTTAGAGATTCTTAAATCAGTATCAGAGAGTGAAGGCTCTGTGAACTTCAGCTCTTCACTGTGCTCTTTTCCTGTTCACAACTTAAATAATAATCCAAACTTTAAAAATAACAATTTCATTTAGTTTTCTTCACAGAATTGAACAAAATGCTGAAATATAGGCCAACTGTATATATTATTAAAAAAAAAGTTGTCTTACACCCCTTAAAATCAAGAAGACCTCACGACCAAAGCGTTGGCGACCCCTAGTGGGGGTCAGGTTGGGAACCACTGATCTACAAGATCTACTGAAAAACAAAGATCTTTTTTGCTTGTGCTCCTTTACTCGGTCACACGAGGGCGCTGTTGCTCCAGTTATGGTACATGGTGCCATGAAAATGTAAAAGCATCCCAGTGCAACACTGAGCTACAAAAACTTGGCCTGTAAACAACATTATATTCCTCAGTTGCATTTTTGGTTATACATTAAATGTCTTACTAATACTAATACTGAACATAACTATTTAAAGGGGACATATTATGCTTATGTTCAGGTTCATACTTGTATTTTGGGTTTCTACTATAACATGTTTACATGCTGTAATGTTAAAAAAAACAACTTGATTTTCCTCATACTGTCTGCCTGAATATACCTGTATTTATCCCCTGTCTGCAACGCTCCGTTTTAACTAATTTCAACGGAATTGCAATGGAATTACGTTGCCTGGCAACAGTTTGGGTCCATGTTTACTTCCTGTCAGCTAATTTCATTAACATACACTGCAACTGGAAATAAACTGGGACACATTTAGAATGTTTACGTTTAAAACCGTATAATGGTGTAAATATTGTATATTTGTGACATCACAAACGGACAGAAATCCTAACGGCTTGTTTCAAACGCACAATTTCTGAATACGGGCTGTGCGTATTTCTCCGTATATTGAACGTTTCAATACTTTCACAGTATTTATATGGCACTGAAACCTGCTTTATAATATAACAGACATGACAATCTCACTTTTTACAATATGGGACCTTTAAGGTCTAACTTTTATCTGACTATTTCTACTTATGTTAAATATATAATGATAAATGCCCATTCGTCTATAAATCTGTGGGGCATAAGCATGTCAGATAAGGTCTACAACCTACTATCTATGAAGGAGATAAGTTTTCAGTCAAGAATATTATTGTATCCTCTGAAAATGTCATAAGTGGCTTTCAATGAGAAATGCAAGCTGGTCGGTCGGTTAATAATTCAGATGGTAGAAAGTGTTCCGGTGGAAAAGGCTGACGTGTCACCACCGTGCATACTCTAGTTCTGATCCTGCGGGAGAAAGAACTTCTTTATAAATGGGTGAATCAGGTCTGTGAATATTTAATCTATCATCAGATAAACATGCTTCATTCAAACATGGCAAAAATGTGATGCAGCAGATAAAACAAACTCCATTTATTTCCGCTTCAAAAGCAAATAGGTAGTCACAGTTTAAATGTGATCAAAAACTAACTGCAGACAGATAAGCAGTAAGGAAACAGACCAACGATATGCTTAATGTCAAACATCAGAGGTATGCTCTGGTTGAAAAGAACCCTACTTCCCACAGTAACCTACTCCATTCCTGCAATCAAAACCCGGTGAATAAACTTAGGCTTTGACCCTCTGGAAGGAAAAAAAATAAATGCCCAATAAATATTAAAGACACTGTGCAATCTCAAGTGAAAATGTCAAACTGCAAGATAGCTCTGAAGGACCGTACTGAGACATCTGAGACGTTTGTCTTACAAATACACATCAGTGCTCCTCATATACCGTCAGTCTTATTGTTCCATACGAGCACTGCTTTCAGGATTTCATCAGTGAAAAATAAAAATAAATGCATATTTGGTGCCCACACGTCCTCAGACCGATGACATTCATCTCCTCGTCAGTTTTGGAAGGAGTCCCAACACCATCGTCGCAGCCAGGTGAGCCCCCCCCCCCTGCAGAAGGCAGGTGTTCATGCTCCACCAAACTCCAGTGACACCAGGACATTGTGTTCCATCTGATAGTTTCAGTGTCAAAAAGGTGTGGTCCACCTGGGCTGAAGGGAGGACCGTGTTCACAACCAGATTCAGCTTATGACGTCTTCACAGAGCTCAGTGGCCATCACAGCTTTCCTGTGGAGGAAAAAACAGAGTTGTACTGTACGAGTAGAGAAGGATGTAAAGATGGACGAAATGTTAATAACAGACGCCGTGGTAGCGACCTGTCAACCACAAGGTGGCCACGCCCTAAAGCATCCCCTTCTTTATGGTCTATCTGACTCTAGATGGGACCATAATTTACTAAATGAACATCATGCTGTTTTGAAGAAAACTTGAAACTAGTGATTGAGACCATAAACTCATGTTTACAATGTTTACTGAGGTAATAAATCAAGTGAGAAGTAGGCTCATTTTCTCATAGACTTCTATACAATCAGAGGAGTCGCTAGCTTTGTTTGAGGGTGTGCTAAACTAGCTGCCAGGCAGGTTTTATGCAAATGTGTTACTTGGTGACATCACCATGTTACAGAAGAAAAGGCAGGAAATCAAGCGAGGCGTTTCAGGCAGTTCAGGAGCAGTGTTTCTGTGGGGGAGAGTAACTCCCTTTGGCGTGGACTTTGTAACTTCGCTGACTTTTTACATGTACAAAAATACTATATAACATACTAAAGGAAAGGGAAAAAGCACAATAGGTCCTCTTCAAACTAGCCTGGTTCTAGACCTCTGAATCACTGCCCACATCTCTGATTTTATCAGTAATTTAAAGGTCCCATATTGTAAAAAGTAAGATTTTCATATCTTTTATATTATAAAGCAGGTTTGAGTGCTATATACATACTGTGAAAGTATCGAAATGCTCAATATACGGAGAAATACACACAACTAATTTTTAGAAATTGTGCGTTTGAAACAAGCCGTCTGGATTTCTGTCTATTTGTGATGTCACAAATATACAGTGTTTAGACCATTACACAGTTTTAAACGTAAACATTCTAAATGTGTCTCAGTTTATTTCCTGTTGCAGTGTATGTAAATAACATCAGCTGACAGGAAGTAAACCTGGACCCAAACTGTTGCTTAGCAATGCAATTCCGTTGCAATTCCGTTGAAATGCACTAAAACGGAGCGTTTCAGACAGAGGGTAAATACAGGTATATTCAGGCTGACAGTATGAGGAAAATTAAGTTTTTTTTTAACATTACAGCATGTAAACATGTTCTAGTAGAAACACAAAATGCAAGTATGAACCTGAAAATGAGCACAAAATGGGACTTTAAATAATACTAAAACAAAATGATAATTCTGTATGAATATCAGGCTTAAGTTAAGCTAGTTTACCATTTGGAAACTTGCAATGAGGGAGCCTGCATGTGTTTCTGTTCAAACTTGATGCAAGTAGTACTGCATTCAAACAAAGAGGGAAAGGATCTGAATATTGAAACTTTTATGTATGCTGCTTATCCGAACTTTAACAGCTACAGGAACAGATGGCTGATGAAACATTACCTTAATGATGGAGACAGTCCTATATCTATCAACAGATCTAATGACTTGCTCCCCATAAGAAGTTCAATAAGTTTACTGACACTGACACTGACATGAAAAAGTCACAAGACATGTAGTGCATGTATTTTTTGGAAGAAACCTTTGGTAATCATTTTTAAATGAACAGAAAAGTGTCTCGTTATCTAGAACACAATTAGATGACCGTATCTTACAGTTTTTCACAATCGATTTGGCTCATTTATAAAAAAAAAGTCTTGGCATTCTCCAAACTATAAGTGCAATTATCGTAACTGTTTCATGGGAAATAAGTCTTTGGCATGTCTACAAAAGGTAGTAACTCACCCAAAACACTTCATTCATGCTTCAAAAGCTAGTTATTGTGTCAGTAAATTGGCCAAATGCCACTAAAGTGAAACGTTGTTTTGTCATTGTGTGAGCCGTAGCTACTGGTTAAACATGTTTTTTTCACTGTGGTAGTCAACTCTGGAAATGTTTCTTATATGCAAATCTGTTTTGTTCTACTTGTTGTTGACACTGACCGCTTATGTAGCTACCAGAATGTCCGTTTTGTCTTGCTGAAGGCTATTGTGTATCGTACTGAGCTGTTTAAATTCCCAGCAGGGAAACATTTACTGGGAAAAGTCAATACTGTAAAGACAGAAACAGGATATGCACATTTGTGTTTACAGTAAATATATTTGTGTAGCAATTAGGGCTGTCAACGTTAACATGTTAACAACGCGATAATGCAAATCATCATCATATGAAACTAGAAAACCTAATGAATCCATAATTAACGCTCCAAACGTACACTAAATTTTGGCGAGGAAAAACTGTAATGGGCATTTTCAAAGGGGTCCCTTGACCTCTGACCTCCAGATATGTGAATGAAAATGGGTTCCCTGGGTACCCACGAGTCTCCCCTTTACAGACATGCCCACTTTATGATAATCACATGCAGTTTGGGGGCAAGTCATAGTCAAGTCAGCACACTGACACACTGACAGCTGTTGTTGCCTGTTGGGCTGCAGTTTGCCATATTATGATTTGAGCATATTATTTTTATGCTAACTGCAGTACCTGTGAGGGTTTCTAGACAATATTTGTCATTGTTTTGTGTTGTTAATTGATTTCCAATAATAAATATATACATACATTTGCATAAAGCAGCATATTTGCCCACTCCCATGTTGATAAGAGTATTAAATACTTGACAAATTTCTCTTTAAGGTACATTTTGAACAGATAAAAAATATGCAATTAATTTGCGATTAACGATGGGCAATCATGCGATTAATCGCAATTAAATATCTTAATCGATTGACAGCCCTAGTAGCAATGTGTTACACGTATTATAAACAAAAAAATTCACCTTTAGCGCTTTCATTTAAAGTCATATACAACGACCAGAAAATTTGCCACGAAATGATCCATGCCATTAAAGATAAATAAAACCTGCTGTAGTTCAGTAAAAAAACAACACCATGTAATAGATATTCATGGAATATATGTGTGTCTGACAGATTTAGATAATTGAATGGATCACTTTGCATGTGATGGCTCAGAGGATGAAAGAATGTTTAGAAGTTGTGAAAACAATTTGCAAACAGTTAACTCATCAGTTGATCAGCGAGCCATGTGCAAGGGTTATTATGCAAATTGGAGACAATATTGTACTTACTCTTTCGCACACATTGTTCCAAAACACGTGCAATTTGCTTGAATGAATGAAAAAGTTAAATCTGTGGTGAGCAACAAACTAATTGTTCAGAGATTTGAGCTCAAATCTAATGAGAAAAAAACTGTAATGATCATGTGGAGCAGAAAATGTGTTTAAATATAATGGAGTTAAATGTGATGGTTAAAGTAATTTAGTTAGCTAGTAATTTAGTTAAATTAGTTCACTTCTTTCATGCAATATCAATCAACCGGCTTTAGCTAAATTGTGTCCCTAATTATTTGCCCCAATGAATCTGGTCTTTGCACTTCTCAAACTTGCAGAGAGGTCAAACCACTTTACTACAGCCAAACATGCAGCACAGGTTCAAACTGGTGCACGTGATCCGGGCAAACTGCACAATAACCATGATGACGTTGGGAGAAAACACACTCACATGCACAGACATAGACCTACCCAGGCCTTTTCCCATCTTTTTAGCAGCTGCTCGTGCTCTGTGAGTGCACCTCTCCATTGGTTCAAATCCCTGGATGGGATGCTCTCCTCATCTGTCGAATAACAACATCTTTTATGGAAATAATGGCAGTGGCATTGCTGACAACCAATCCCAGGTACCTCTCTACTGTACATGCATTACTCTACACTAACATATCTCACATTTTGGAGACATTTTTAATACACATATTGTCAAGGTGGACAGATCCATATAGTACAGCACACTGGACACACAAGCATCAGGTCCAGATACCTCCGATAGTGAGGCGGAGGTCCACCTCTGATATGACATTTCCCGTGCTGGCCTCGGCGACACATTGGTAGCGGGCGTCCTTGAGCAACGGCCCCTCTCGGAGCCAGCTGCTCACCAGCACCTCCCTCTGACCCAGCGCCCGGCGGTGCTCCATGATCGGGGTGTCCAGACTGTGCCCGTTTATTAGCCAGTGAATGCGGACATCACTGGGACCTGAGGGACAGAATAGGACTTCATGTTGACCATCGGGGGGGGGGATGGTCGAGACACTGACACGCCACACATGCAGTGTAAAAGTATGCCTGATCTCACCTCTGTTATTCAGTGCAGGTTGAACAGGCAGAGTCATATGAAGCCAGATTTACTGATCTGTAGGCTACATACTGTAGTTTGCATAGAGTTTATATCATTTGAATTCATCTCTTGTAAGATAACCAGCATTTTCAACTATTTTTCTATTTATATTTTCAGTATATGCAACAGGATCCTCATCTTTTGGCCACATACAGTCGTCTTCTCTAGTATTTTTTAAGTGGTGCGGGAATGAGTCCTAAAACCAAGGCCTATTGAAGGAGGCTGGGTCACACATCATCAACGCGTCATATCTTTGGTGTGATACCCCATACCCGAAGACCCATGTCCGCCCGTGACCCAGCCTCCTTTCCATAGGCCTTGCCTGGAACCCAGAAATGAGTTAGCATTTTAGCACTTCCGGTTCCCTCGTCTGGAAGTCGGTGGGTTTTTAGTTACATGCCTGAAATAAGGTCTGTGGTTAACACAAGCTGAAGAGATTTAACGTTTTGTTCTACTACATAAAATGTATCAATAAATACTCTTAAATTTTGAAGCTTTTCCGTGTCTTTAAAAAGGCGGTTCTAACAAGGGGCTAAGTGAGACTACTAAACGTCATCGCTGCAACTCGTCCGCCTTTACAGCATGTAATGTTAATCGCATTCACGCTTCAAAAATCCTAAAAGTGGTGTTCTTTTTTGGAGATCATCTTGCTGAACAAAACATGTCAATATCATAAATGTTTGTTTGCCACAGAGCTTATTTTTGTTTTGTTGAGAGAACCCAGGGCGATGCTAACTTCCGGGTTGGCTTACAAAAATAGGTCATCTCTGCACCACTTTATTATTATCTTCACTAATGAGTCCACATTGTTAAAAAAAAAAAGTCATGACCGAAGTCAAAAATGTAAGAAAACGAGCCAGTGTTGAAAACATTTGACAAGATTTATTTAGCCTCCCTACCAAGAGCAATAGTCCCCAAAATGTCCCCCTAGATTTATGTACATCTTCAAATGGGATTTTTTTCCATATATACAAATATATTTACACTTGTTTACAGGCACAAAAAATGATCCAGATTAACTATTGAGATGTAAGACATTTGAGCCTTCAACAACACCCTGGATTAAAAAAAAAAGGATCCATCCAATTTTACAAGTTTCACATGAGACTGCTTTTACATAATACTATACACAAGACTGTACCTTTTATTAACAGTGAATTGGGAGGTTGACAGTTTAATGTCTCTTTAAACATTCGCTCATTATACAGGTATCTTACCAGACACCTAAAACGGAGATGAACAGTTCTCCATGAGTCAGACGCCTTGAAGCAAAAGGGTGGGCTTGCTTTAATTCACAAACACACAAACACACACACTCCCGGTTAGTTTGGGAAAAGGTAACATGCAACATGCAGAAAAGGAGAGAGAATGAGTGAAAAAGGAAAGGGTTAAAAACAAGCAAGTGGCTTCCAATTTGGGAGCTGAGTCGCCGTCACAGACTACCACTCACCCAAGGCGAGGCAGAAGAGCAGGAAGGCCTCCTGGGCGTGAACCCCCCAGGCCTGGTCCTTCAGCAGGGGAGGCAACAGCCTCACCTCTGCCTCCCGGGCCTCCACACTGTGGGGCTTGGTGGAGGAAGAGGTGGAAGAAGAGGAGGAGGAGGAGGAGGAAGAGGAGGACAGGGAAGATGAAGTGTCGACAGGAGAGGAGGCTGCGAGGGAGGGAGTGATGGGAAAAGAGAGAGTGTTGAGGAAAATAGGAACAAGGAGGTGACATGCAACACAGACGAGAGGAAGAGGAAGGGGCTAGGATCTACTACAGGAATCTGCTGCAATAAATAAAATAACAACAAATGAAGAACTACTTACACAATAAACAAAATGATTATTACCACAGATGTGACTCATCTTAAATAATAACTCTCTAAAGCTGAAGTAATAATACAAAAATATGTCTAAAGATTGTTTCCAGGGCTGTTTTACAACAAGAACTGATGATTGATATTATCAAGCATCATACTGAACATATTTAAGGGAAAATGACTAGTAAAGGTTAATACACAGGACCATCAGAGTTGTATCCGTGTAGGAATGTAGACTTAAAATAAAATACAGAGAAACTCAACAAGACGAATCTACAAAAGACAGTGGTTTGATTTATTCCAGCATTTTTCTATCATGCAAGTTGTTGCTTTTTCTTTTTTCTCTGACCTTCAAACCCTAAACGTTGCCACCTCACTGGGTGAGATTAAGGCCCACATACCAGGCGCTGCAGATGGCAACACTGTACACAGCTAGGCGATAACGTACAGAGCAAATCTTCCCTGAGAAATTACTGTAACGTTGAAGCATTTAGTCCAATAATAGCCTACACCAGATGCAAAAGCTTCAAGAGATTATTTTTCACCCAGGCTGTACAAAACAAAACATGACTCCAATTTGGAAAACATCAAGGTAACTTACCAATTTGGTAAACAATGTTTCCAATTTGGAATTTAAGGAATAGCTTTTCTTGCTGGACTAAGCTGAGAGGGTGCAGCTTCTGTCAATACAGTTTCTGCTTTATCAGCATAAACCCAAAATCAGACAAGAGTTAAAGGGATAGTTCAGTGTTTTGAAGTTGGGTTGTATGAGGTACTGATCCATAGTCAGCGTGTTACCTAGAGTAGATGACGGTCGGCACGCCCACAGTTTGGAGAAACAGACAGGAGTACAGACATGGGAGCAAAGCAATGTACTGCTGTGGACGGGGCCTGCAGAAAAACATATTTTAGAGACCTAAAAAATGTAGTATCAGTTTAAATGTACGCTATATTTAGAATATTTTCACCACTTTACCTTGCCATGAGACAGCCCACGGTAAACTGAAGCCATTTTATCCAGACTCCATTGGAAAAACTTGTAATTTTACCTCTCAGAACACGGGGGGTTGCTGGTCTACCGCCGCCTCGATCGGTTAGTTTGTTTGTGTTATTGTGTGACTTTGATTATTTCGGATTTACCAAAGTCACACAAAAACCCCAACAAACTAACCTATCCAGGGGGCAGTAGACCAGCAACCATCGTGTTCTGCGAGGTAAAATTAGTGTTTTGTTTCTGGTTGCTTTGGCGAGAGCATAGATAACAGCTTCAGTTCTCGTCGGAACCAAACTGTATAGCTGACTCACAGCAAGGTAAACCGGCAAAAATAGTCCATGTACACTTAAACTGATTTTAGCCGTGTTTCCATTCACATATTTTTATGCGCATTTTGAAGTATTGCATCAGAAAAGCTGTATGGAAACAGCCATGCGTAGCCTATAAGCACCAACTTCTGAGCAAACTACACTGTAGCCGAGTTTATTCGCTCCAAACCAGTTGATGGAAACGCGCCTAACTCGCAAAACTTTCTTTTGCGGCATTTCAAAAGTTTGCTTAAAATCTGCTTGACAATTGAATGGAAACGCCGCTATAGATTTTTCAGATGGGCTTTTCTTTTAGGTGTCTAAACGTAATACGTTTTGCTGCTGGCCCCGTCCACAGCAGCACATTGCTTTGCTTCCGTAACTCCTGTCTGTTTCTCCAAACTGTTGGCGTGCTGACCGTCATCTACTGTAGGTAATATACTGACTATGGATCAGTACCTCATACAACCCCACTGAGAAACACTGAACTACCCCTTTAAATCTCTCCAGTTCAAGCGGGACGCCTGACTTAAGCCTTGTGATAACTAAACTTCATGTGATGCTGTACACTGAACATACTTTCATATAGAGGAGACCACTTAGACTTGTTAGTCGTTGGAAGATGCAGCAAGAGTGTGACCCCCCCTATGACATAGTCTCTGAGAGAAACAACTTGTGGCTAGCAGTACGGTTCATCTGCATCTGCAAACTGGATGGGCTGAGATTCACAGTCCACGTCGAAGGGTTTCTCCTGGGACGGGCTGTCGCCTCCGAAAGTGTGAGACGGGATCTGACCGTTGCCGCACTCCGGCTCGGTCTCGTACCCGGTGTCGCGGAGCGCCCGCAGGTTCTGAGTGGTCTGGCTGCCGTTCTGCGTCGGCTGCTCCGTCATGTTAATTTTGTCACTCGCGGACGCCTCCATCAGACCGGCCTCGCAGGCCAGGTACTCGGGCTGATGGGCGCTCTTGTGAGTGCCCAGCAGAGCGGCTCGCAGCCGCAGGCAGGGAGCGGGGAGATACTGCATGTAGCAGTTGTACGCCAGCGCCGCCAGGAAGAGGAGGAAAAACAGGAGGAAGAGGAAGAGGAGGGCGGTGCTGTTGTTGTGCTGTAAATACTCCGCCGCCGGGTCCCGGCTTTCCGGGCGGGGGGCGTTGGAGCTCGGGGGAAGGTGCTGCTTCGGCTGGAACTGGACTGTGCTGCTGGGCGGCGGGGTTAGTGATGAGTCAGTTTGGGGTGGGGGGGTGAATTGGACTGTGGCTGTGAAGCTGGGAGGGGCGAGGGCCGACGTTAGTAGGGCTCTGTCTGTCTTACCATTACCTTCAGCTGCACGCGTGCTGGATGTCTCCCAGCCGCCGAGGGTGGTGGCGGTCACGTGGCCCGTCTGGTGAGGGGCTCTGGGCGGGAGATCCAGAGTGAGGACGTATCCGGCCAGGAGGCGGCTGAAGTTCTTCCCGGCGGCGGGGGCCCATTCCACCGACCAGCACTCGTAGTGACCTTGATCCTCTGGAGCCACGCTGTAAATGAGGAGACCGTTTTCGCCTATGAGGTGGAAGCGAGAGGCCTCGGTGAGCGCGGAGCTGTTGAATTTCCACATCACCTGAGCCAGGTTGGAGTGTCCCAGGCACGGCAGCTCGGCGGAGCTCCCTGGTTTCACTGTCACACGCTGGTAGTCCTTCAGAGACAGACCTGACGCTAAGAGGCAAAACAGAGAGGAAGTAATGACTTTTGGGGCCAAGCGAGGTCCAGTAGAGGACAATCATACAACAAGGCTTACATTTAAGTGTTCTAAAGCTTCTTTATTAGGCCATATGTGAGCACCCTACCTGAAGGACACTTGTCTGCGTCACCATTCAGGCTCTGGATCAGCTTCCTGAAAACACAAACAAGCATTATTTTCGTGGCAATCTAAAAATATGCACGCTTATCTCGACCGAGACAGTAAAGCAGGCTGTCAAACTGGATGGAGTATCGGTAAAGACGTCCATTGATGGTGGTTTTGGTTTCGATAGCCAGTTTTAATAACGCATGAGTGGAGTACCGGTATGTAGAAAGAAAAGATTACCTAAGCCGCTGGCTGGGAGCGTCAAAGATATTGACACAGGCTGCAGCGTGAGGGTCCCAGGCACAGTACGGGTCTCGAGCCAGGACGCAGTCGTCGCAGGACAGATACCGGCTGCAGAAGGCTGTGGGGGACTGCACTACACCGGAGTCAGAACCAGCGTACAGGGAGCGGGTCTGTGGGAGCACAGGGTTGTTCATGGAAATATGCCAAAGAAAGAGTGCATAACAAAATAAAATATAGATCACTTTGGAATTTGACTAGGTTGAAAAGGTCACAAAGATGAACCCGTAGCCACGCACAGCTTAAATCAGCAAAACTGCTGTCTGCAAATGTTGTAATGCAAACTCCAGACGAGCACCAACATCTGATTTAAAGAACTGCTGGTGTTGCTTTTAACAGTCATGCCATCTTCTTGGTAACTTTCTATCTAGACTACTGTTGTTTCCTGAAATATAACGGAGTCTTTTGCCAAAAACAGTGGTCCCATCATGTGCCCAAAGACTAAATATAGACAGAGAAGAAAATGACTCACTTTTCAGCCAAATGGTTTGACCGATTTAAAAAAATTTCTTCACATTAGTGCTTAGGAAAGCCCAGAGAACACTTCCACTAAAGGAAATTAAAAAAATTCAGTTGCGGGCACAAATGGGTTAATCTTAGTGTACCTAATAAACTGGCAACTGAGTGCAGTATACCACCACATAGACACTGCCACACTGCCTGTCTAGGTACTATTATTGTGCCGTAGTTTTCTCTTTGTACGGTTACTAACCGTTACAGTAACGTCACTGACCTCAGAGGACAGCAGCAAGTTCTTGATGGACTCAGAGTTCTTCAGGAGCTGGATCTCCTCCACAATGTGCACTTCTCCTTCATACACCACCGACTTGTGCAGGATTCCCTTATCTAAAGATGGTAAAATGTCAATTAATCAGCAGAGGTAGAAGCCAGAAATTAGCCTCTTTAAAACAACAAATGCTGAACGATCGAGACGTATTTCAATTGAATGGTTTATCAGATATATTCAGACTGATCAGTTTCTTTTACTTTATTATTCTCCATCTTTGCTCAGCTGTCATTGGTAAACAGACCCACTACTTCCAGGTGTTGAACACTGAAACTGTCCAGAGTTTGACAACTTTAAACATAATCTATGTTATGATAAGACACCTCCCTTTGAGTAGAATTGTGAGTAACACGTAATATCTTTTTCTGTTTGAATATTTGCAATATTTTTTACATATTGTCAACTTTGTTATTTTGTTAAAAAAATAAAATAAAAATCATTATATAATAGTTGTGATACAGACAGTTTTGTCTTAATGCAGAACTATTTAATTGTATACATCAATAAATAACAAATAGAATAAATATACTGGGGCTCAGCACATATTTACACCAGGGGCCAATAAACTTGATAAGGACAA